>RJWT010027205.1:0-15589 GCA_004365215.1 Cuniculus paca | reverse complement strand
AGTATCATTAATACAGATCTCAAAGCCTCTAATACTACATTTTCAGTCTAGCCTCAGTTACTATTTTAAACAATTAACTTCCTCTAATAAATCTGGCTTTGGAAAACATGTTCATCAAATGAGGCAAAGGATATGTGAATGCTGACTGAAATCCTTGCTTTCCAAAAGGTCCTCTAGATCAGTATCTCCGATCTGGTATACACAGGAACCACCTGCAGGTCCCTGGGGTTGTGTGAAAATGCAGATTCTGATTCACTGGCTGGGGCGGGTCCCAACTCAAAAGTGATGCTAATGTAGCTAGTATTTACATCATAGAGTATCAAGGTCCTAAATCATTCTTTAAGATTTCATGTTATCCATTCTACAATCTCAGGAGGACCGCATATTGAAGTAACTCAATGTGGAAATGTACACCCAAAACTTTTTGGGGGTACCTACTGAAACTGGACTGTTTTGTCAGCTGTGTTCAACATTTTTGTAAGAACCCATTAAACAACAATTAGCTTAAAGTCCTCAAAAAACTGAAAATGGGAGTTCTATTCAACCAAGCTACTTCCCCTCCTAGGTATCTTCCTGGATAAGTTAAAGAAATCATATTACAGTAATACATGTATCTTAGTTTTCTCTCATTGCTGAGAAAAAATACCCAACACCTAAAGTTAAAAGGGGAATGGTTTATTTTATTTAGCTTACAGTTTGTAGAAGTTTCAGTCCATAATCGGCTGGCTCCAAGGCAGGGTGGCATGGCAGATGGACATCGCAGGGGAGAAACAGTTCATGGCGGGCAGAAAGTAGCAAAGCAACAAGGGACAACCACAGCTCTTTCTATCCCTCGGTCTTTATCTAGACTACTTAGGATGAGTAGCACTCACATCCTTAATCCTAGTGCCCTTGATTCTGGCACTGCACTATGAATTAATCACACACTCTAGATTGAGCTACCTCTGAAAAAGCCCCACCTATGAATGCATGAGGCTTTGGCGAGACATCTAGACACAAACCATAACAACATGCATACCAATGTTTATAGCAACATAACTCATGATAGCTAAACCTTGGAAGCAGTCTCTATGTCATTGACAGAGGAAGGGACAAAGAAAATGTGGTACATATTTATACACAATGGAGTATTACTCTGTCATAAGAAGCATAAACTTGAGTCACCCATAGGAAAATGGATGCACTTTGAGACCATAATGTTAAGTGAAATCACACACGAGTTTATATATCACGTTTCTATTATAAGAAACCAAAAGATATAAAAAGTAAAATAAAAGATAACCAGAAACAGGGAGATAGCTTCTTTACAAAAAAAAGGGGACCAAGAGATTGGAGGAGGCTCTCCACAGATGGAAGGGGACTGAAAAAAAGAATTAACATCTCTTATGTACAGGTACCAACTCCCTATCATGAATATAACCACTATGTACTACAAATGTGTACTAATAAAATTTAAAATTTTTTACAGACAGCAAAAAGGAAATTAGCTTAGAGTTGATAGAGGCAAATATCACACAGTTTTCAATCTTAAACTGTTACATTTTAATTATGACCACTTCATTGCTAATTCTGAAATCCTGGCCCATGGACTAGGAGAAGAAATTATATAACTAGGTAAAGTTAAGTGAAAAGAGTAAGGACAATACCAGCTTTTCATAACACTAAATATATTCTACCTTCTTAAACATACTGTTATAATTGTAAGTCTGTGTTGGTGATTTTCTTTTTAAATATCTAACTGAATAAAGTGAAGCTGACAATTCTATGTTGATCACTTTCCATTTTTATTTTTAAACTGCTTAATGAGATTTAAATGTCAGAATCACTAACTTTGCACTTCTCTCTTTTCTAAGAACCTGGGGTGCTGGAATCTCAATAGGTTATGTGTGTGTGACTGCAAGGATCACTGAGAACCACTTGTGGCCTTTAAATATCTTCCCCAATGTCCAGGTTGTGACTTAATTTACTAACATAACTGTACTGACTGGGGGATGAGAAGGGACACAATATTTAGACAAACAAAATCAAGCCTTTATAAAGTCCTTCAATTTTGCAGTCTATGCTTTCCAAGAGACCACACCTTTTCTTTTTTCTTTGAAAAAACCAGAGGTTGAGCCAAAACCATCAGTCTCAAAACCCTCTTCTGCTCAGTATGCTCAGCACGTGTCAGTGTTAGGCAGAAGTTTCATGTTCTGTGGAGAAGCAAGAGGGTGAGTTTTGTACTCTGTATGATCATAACAGAAAGAGGCTACACCTCAGCTGAGTGCAAGCAAATTTTCTTACATTAATCACACTGAGAATAAAAGTGCTCAAAGCAGCAGAGTTCCAGAAGAAAGCCAAATGTTTATTTAGAAAGGTGCCTTCTTAACCAGCCAAATTTCATGTTACGTATAAAAAAGAAACATTTAGAATTATTTAGTGTGAAATAGAACTCGTGTGAAATTTCTCACCATCCCACAGTCTAATACAGCAAAAGGGATACATGCAAAAGCTGATTAATTTAACTCACATCTTATAATGCATCTGTCATTAAATATCACCTGAAGTCCATTTAACTCACTTTCTTCCTCAATGTCTTTCCCTACTAAAGGTCACACACACACACACACACACACACACACACACACACACACACACAGTGCATGCCAAAGTTGTCATTGGAGCTATCACTGGGGAACAATGCGTGCCGAAACTGTCATAAAAGAAAAACAAATAGAAATAATCCGTATTATATATTTTGACTGTAACTCTCAGGGTTACACCATACAGGGATGATTTCCTAAAGGCAGTTGGCTCAGCCTTCACTGGAGGTCATTAAACACACCAGATGACGACTCTTTTGGTTCAGTGATGTGTCAATACCAAATTAAAAACTTGTTAAAGGGCTTTTACTTGTTAAAGGGCTTTTGAAGAATCAGAAATATAAGCTTAATAAACCCACCAAACATACATGTGTTCATATCCCCTGAACTGTACGTTTAGTACTGACAGCAACATCCAAATAATCTAACTCATGTATGGTACTACAGAAAACAGTAATACTTGGAATCCAATTTTTTTAACTGTTCAAGAAATCTGATCGAATTAAGACTTTTCAGCTGTAATATTCTCTTGGCAAGTCGTATTTTATTAATTATATAGAATGTAACAGCTATAAGAATTTTAAAAGAACTTTAAAGCCATCATTGCAAGTAAAGTGATTATGTTAATTTACCTAGATTCTCATATAACATTTTATAAACAGTTATTTGTCAGAACTAGTAAAGAAAGCAAAGTTACTTTGATTTCAATAGTATTTTGAGAAAGGTAGCTTTTGTCAATATTGTTTCCTATATCTTACAATAAGTAATTCTATTACATATGCTGAAAATATGCATGATCATGATTTATTTAGAATCAAATGACAAGGTACACAGTTCTTACTAGATTCCACACATAATGTTAAAATGCCCCCAGCGTTTAAAAAAAAAAAAAACCCAGCATCAGAGAATAGAGTACCACGCCAGATCAGATTCAATAAAATTGGTACTCTACTGTTAAAATGTAGAATGCATCTTTGACATCAGTGACTCTGTTATTATCCTTCCAGAAAACTCTTTTATAGTCAACACTTCTGTCTAAAAAGGATATGTAATAAGGGATATTTTTTAATCCTTCCTTCTTTCCTTTCCTTCTCTTCCAGTGTACCTTAGCCTTTTAAGAAAAAGAAGAAAAGATGCACATGAATAATTTTGAGTGTAAAGAAAAATAAAATATGGTGCATATGAGACAGAGTAACTCCATTGTTCTGCAGACACAAGTTATGGTCCTGAATCTGCAACTTAATAGTTATTTTTCTCTGTTTCATTAATTCTAAAATTAAAATGTATAAACTATTTCCATGAATAATTTTAAGCTACTTAATTTGCCTTCCTAATCATAAAATTACCCTGTGACAGTATCATGGCCAAGAATTTATTAAATATTATTTGTCAGGCATTGTGACATATGCCTGTAATACCAGCTATTTGAGAATAACTTCACTAGATGCTGTCTCAAAAATAAAAAATAAATAAAAAGAATTGGAGATATAATTCAGTGATAGAGCACTTCTCTGGCACACAGAAGGCCCTGCGTTCAATATCCAGCACTACCAGAAACAACAACAAAATACTCTAAAATATTTTAATGTAATTGTATCATTTTACTCTCATGAGAATTCTATGATATAGACAGAATAGTAGTAGTATCATTCTACAAAGTAGTAAACTCTCTCAGCATCCCTAAGACCTCAAAACTGAGAGAGATGAAGGCCTGACAGACTTAAGAACTTATACTACATGGTTCTACTTTTGGCAAGTCAGGTGCTATTAAAAGTACATTTTTTTTGGCAAGCAACAGTTAGTGGTTCTTAGAAATGTAATAACACACACCTACACTCATTTTATGTACCGACACTATAACAAAATTAAGGTTTGATTGCAAGGAATTAGCCTTAGCAATCATCTGTCAATGTCTGCCATCTTTTAGTAAAGACATTAAAGCCCATCTTTGAGACTTCAATTCTCTTTTTCAAAACATATTTAGACATGTCTATACAGTGACAGTAGACACAGAGAATAAGTCCATATTAGAGCCCAAAATAAAACCATCCCATGTGGAGCTCCTGGGATTTGAAATGGCACTAAAGAAATTTATCACAGATTCTCAGCAAACTACTGAGAAGACTCTCATTTTCCTTCTTGTACATGTTAAAACTTCAAAGCCATTGCTCTTTCAGAAGCTGATTATCTCACTGAAGGTTGTCCATCACTTCTTTTATAAGCTAAGCAGTTCATTATCCACACATACCTTGACAACTCTGAGATATCAAGAAAATCATCAACTTGTAGAAGGGACCATCATAATGATGCTGTAATTTGCAATCTGTATTTTTACAGGCTATAGGTCAGCCCTGGATAACAACTCACTGACCATCCGCCAAAACCCTCCACTTTCTTCCTAGTCTCCACATCTTTACTACATGATAATGTTATGTAGCAGGACATTAATGTAAGGAATAAAAGTTTTAACTTTAAATAGCTCAAAATAAAGGTTAAGAATTACCTCTGGGTTTCAATATTCTAGTAATTTAATACTTAATACAGCATGTTGAGTTAAAAATTCAAGTCTGACAGGGATTTATACTATACACATTCTATTATCCTAAATTTAGAAAGCACAGTATCAAAAGTACTAATAAAAATTGCTGTTTAGTATCATTCAGCTCCATCTGAATGGACACCTACGTGTTCTTGTTTAAAAAATAAAAGATTCTGGATTTACAATGGAGTGTTACCTTTATTAACAACCTGCTCCCTGTTCTCCTACAGCAACCGAAAATACAAAAAAAAAAAAAAAAGGGAAAGGAAAGAAAAATCTCACAAAGAAAAACACTGATCATATCTCAAAGACAGGTACCACAATGTTACAAGCCTACATGCCAGAAACTAGTTCCCTCCTTTGCTAAGATTCTACCAAATAGGTACAGTTAATCCCCTTATTTGCAGTTCCACTTCCCGCATTTTCATTAAGTGGAAAATTTCTGAAATGACTCATAAATGTAAACTGTGTATCAGAGTGAGTAGCATGACAAAATCTTGCACTGTCCTGCTCTGTTGTGAATCGTACCTTCCTCTGTCCAGCATATCCATGCTGTACCATCAGCACATCCATCTTCCACATCCACAGGATGCACATCCATTAACTGAACCAACAATGCATCAAAGTATTTTTAAAAATAAGCCAGGCACAGTGGCGCACACCTATAATCCCAGCATTGGGAGACTGAGGTAGGAGGATTGCTGCAAGTTTGAAGCCAGCCTTGGCTACAAAATGAGTTCAAGGCCATTCTAAACCACAGAGTAAAACTTTGCCTCAAAAAAGACAGGGAGAAGGGGAAAAAAAAAAATATATATATATATATATATACACACACACACATACATATATATACATTGAACATGTACAGACTTTTCTTGTCATTATTTTCTAAACAATACAGTACCATAACTACACAGCATTTACACTGCGTTGACAATTGTAAATAATCTAGAGATAACAAAGTACATAAGAGAATGTGCATAGGTCACATGCAAATGTCTTCCTGTTTTAAATAAAGGACTCAGACATGCACAGATTTTGAAACTGGCAGGGGGAGTGTCTTGAAACCAATCCTCCATGGGCATTGAGAGACAACTGTAGGTAGTACCCGCCTTCAATCATTTTGTGGCTTTCTTAGCTATGAGACTGCTGCAGTATTGCCCTTATTTAGTAGGCCTAACTTTGCCACAATGCCTATGTCATTCATTTCATCTCATTTCTCAATTGTGTCATCTCAAATCATCACAAGGGGGAGTACAGCAAAGTAAGATTTTTAGGGCCAAACAAGTTCAAGTAACTTGTAATACAGTATATTGTTACAGTTGTCCTAACATTAGTTACTGTTAACCTCTTAGTATGCTTAATTTAATGTATAAATTTATAAATCAGGTAGAGAATGAGGTCCTAAGGGCAGAATAGCTACATAAATTATTTGGAATCTACAAAGCAGATTTGTCTCTTTCCTTTTATTTATTTAATCATCTACTGATTATGTCACAGTGTAGAATCACGGTTTTATGTTCTATACTTTGGGTTACAACAAAATACAACCTGCTGTATTTTTGTTGTTCCAACTCTTCCAGGTTTGGTCACTGGGAGTTCTTTCAATGGTCTTGTGGCCCTCTGACATGCCCCTACTGTTGTGGGGTTGTTTTGTTTAAAAAAAAAAGTATGTACTTATTTTCTAGTACAATAGTATGCTTCAAGCTCATCCTGGGTATTTCTTGCCTTGTTCCTTGGTCATCTAGTTTCTTTAATTAGAAAATGGAATTAGAAACCAAGATTCTGGGTGCTCTGTACGAACAGTATGAATGTACCACACTGTATGAATGTACTACATGTAGTTTGTTGAGTCATCATCTACTTGCTGAAGGACATCTTGGTTGTTTCCAGGTTTTGGAGATCACAGTAAAGCTGCTATACACATTCAAATGCAGACTTTTGTAAAAACTTGTTTTCAAAGAGGGTTTTAATATAACAGTTATTATGGCTTGTGTCTAGATGCCCCCCACAAAGTCTCATGTATTCATAGGTGGGGCTTTTTCAGAGGCAGCTGGATCTAGTATGTATGACTGATTCATAGTGCAATGCTAGAATTAAAGGCACTAGGATTAAGGGTATGAGTGCTACTAATCCTAAGTAGCTGGATAAAGACATAAGGGATAGAAAGAGCTGTGGTCCTCCTTTGTTGCTTTGCTACCTGCTGCCCACCATGAACTGTTTCTCCTCTGCAATGTCTGTCTTCCATGCCACCCTGCCTAGGAGCCAGCTGATTATGGACTGAAACCTCTACAAACTGTAAGCTAAATAAAATAAACCATTCCCCCTTTAACTTTAGGTGCTGGGTATTTTGTCTCAGCAATGAGA
The DNA here is from genome assembly GCA_004365215.1 of Cuniculus paca. Lineage (NCBI taxonomy): Eukaryota > Metazoa > Chordata > Mammalia > Rodentia > Cuniculidae > Cuniculus > Cuniculus paca. The sequence continues at coordinate 8,101 of RJWT010027205.1, read as the reverse complement.
GAAAACTAAGAATTTGGTATCAGAGAAATGGGGTCATCACTGTGACTGTAACTGACCATGCAGTTTAGGAGCCTTTGGAGCTGGCTTGTGGGAAAGAGAAGAGTTAGGAAAGGTTTGGAGGTGCCAGCTGAAAAAGCAGAGCTGCAATGCAACAGGCTTTACTTGATGGGAGAGTCTGATCAGAGTTCAGAAGACCAGAAGGCTGATAAAAATTCTGCTGGTATAGACCAGCAGGGAAATTTCTGCTGGCAAAGAAGGACTATGTTGGCTGTTGGACTCCAGATGATGTGTTTTATGGCTTGTCAGTAAATCTGCCTGCATTCTGATCATATACAGAGACTGAGATGAAAGGCAGCAAAATTCAAGGCAGTATAATGTTGGGGCAGTGGCATGGCTAGTGTTGGGGACTTTTAGCCAGATTTATGTTGAGAATGAAGAGCAAAGAGTCCAGCAAAATGATTTCAAACACTGTAAGTTTGGCCAGAAAAGAAGCTTCAGTAAAGTTGTGACCTGCAAAGAAGTAACTGAGGAAAAACTGGCCACTGAAAAGACTAGCCAAAAGAAGCTAAGTATTTCTGAAGATAATAGAAAGATGGCTTGAGGACATAACAAGAACCAGTAATACTCAGCTTTTGCAGCCTCAGAGTTCTTGTTACAATCTTTGAGCCAAATAAACCTTCCCTCCCTTAATTTTGGACATTAGGTATTTTGTCTCAGCAACAAGAAAATAACTAAGACAACAGTTAATATAATCTCTCTGAACAATCTTCCCATTCTGTTGACCATCCAATGATGCCATCAAAGTCTCTCCCTACACACTTGGTGCATCTGCCCAAGAAGCCTCTCGTTATCTAGCACAATTTTCACTGCACATCTGCTACCTACTCTTTGCAAAGAATTCCTCTTAATGAAACACAAATAAGCATTTATAAAGAGCCTACTATGTGCCTGCCAGGACTCAGAGGACAAAATAGCAGCTTTGCCCCACAACAAGGAAAATTAAGCACTCTGATTAATTTACCTGCAAAATAAGGCACCAGACATATTCTTCCCAATTGGACAGAAGGTAGCAAAGCTCTCCCCAGCAGTTACCCTCCCAGAAGTGACTATCTTCATTGCAAGTAGAAGCTGGCTTGGGACTTCCCAGAGATATAAACGGCCTGTACTGCATATTTTCATGAGTCTCTCCTGATCTTCCACCAGTACGCATCTCAGCTGACTAAATTCCTAGCTTTCTGTAGATAAGAAGAGCTAGTCAAATTCCTGGCTTTTTGATGATATAAATGACAAACTATCATTCTTATTACAGTCAGTAGAGATTCCTGAACCCTTTTCTATCACACTACAATGTATTCTTCACTCCATCCCCATTTTCCTTAGAAGGCCTGAATTCATAGCAACTATATTCCTAAAAATGTAAGATCTGAAATACTACATAAAACATTAAGATTGAGATGCTTAACCACTTTTATTTACTGTTTACCTATTTTCTCTGTAATTCTTACTTTTCCCAATGAAAATAAGAAAACAATATTAACTCAACCCTCTTCAATTGTTTATATGGAAAATGACATTCTAAGGAATATATTTTATTCTGAAAATCTATCTCTCCTTACCTAATTCATACAAGTATTTATAGGCAGAAATTCATTATATGAGGTTCAAAAGTAAATGTGACTCACTTCCAGAAATTTATCCTACAAAAATAATTCAACAGAACAAAACTATTTCATGCAGAAAAATGTTCATTACATTATGCATAACAATGAAAATTCTTTAAAAACCACAACGATGCCAAAGTAATAGAACAGATGAATAAATATGCATAAATTAGGTCAATGTTATAATTTCTAGCAATTGGAAAACAGAAATATAAAATGTCTGACATAGGAAAGTATAAAATCACAGATATATTTACACACTGCAAAAATATATACAGAAAGAAATATTTACACACTGCAAAAATATATACAGAAAGAAACTGAGCAGAAATGTAAAGAAAATGATGTAAGAAAACCAACCAAATTTTTCCTTAAAATTTTTATAATAAAATTCTGAAGGAAAAAATAAGTTTTGCAGCTTCTTCTAAATTACCCTCAGAGGAGAAGGGAAAAGCAGGAAGGAAGAGAGGAGGCGGCAGGAAAGGAAAAGTAGGGAGAAGGACAGAGGGAGGGAATCCGAGCCCAGGAAACAAAAGGCGATAAAACATCACAGCATCTGGTTTGAATTCAGGTTCTGCCAGCTATTAGCTCTGTAACTGTGAAACAGTAACTAACCCCTGTGAGTCCCCCTTTATATGGAGACATTTACCCGTAAATTGTTGTGATAGTAAGAAATAACTGTAAACAAGAATATGATAAATGTAGGTAGTTATTATTCCATTCATGATGTACTGATAACAGTGTTGAGAAATACTATAAAGACTATCAATATAATCAAAGTAATATATATTTCATATTGTCTGGTGCTAGTAAAAACTTTACTGAAAATCTGCTCTCAAATTTCATTTTTTTCTGTGCAGTAAGTTTTATTTTAAAAAATCTTAAATTTAGAAAAATACAATCGTATTTGATTTTTTAAAAGCCACCTGATGTTTTTATATTTCATACACATTTTAATTATCAATTTTAATTTTTGTGTTTATCGAAAAGCTTTCTAAAAAAATAAAATTTCATTTAAAGAAAGGTCCTGTTTTCTTCATCTTTGTATTCCCTACTACCAGGCACAATGCACACCACATATATTCAACAAATAAATATTTATCTGTTGAATTCTTTTAAACATTTTTAAATTCCCACTGTAGGGTTTAATTTGCACAATGATGTGGCTAAGGAATAATACTGCACATTCCTAATGCAATTTCTAAAAGATAATTCCAAATTTTTATTTTAGAACCTTTCATTAATAGAAACTAAAACAATATGCTCAAGAAACAAACACAAAGGTCTATATAAAATTCACTACACTGACACATAGGTTGGGTTGCTAAAGACAACTCAAATTGAAAATTTAACGCTTGAAAACAGTGCATTCTCAAAATGCTTGTCCCTACAATTATGAACAAAATAAAAGGATAGATTTCCGCTTGTCTTAAGAAAAGAAGTTATCAAATTAAACTTCTGTTAATATTCCTCAAAAGGGGTGGAGGAGATGTCATTAATAAGATCTGGCACAAGCCAACAGCTACGTCTCAGATCTTGACAAGGTATGTTATGGCCACAGAGCCAATATCCTCATACAAGTATGCCTAGCATTATGATGCTGTCACCTTCCTACTTCTACCATCCCACTTTGCTCTCCACTCAGTGTCTCACTCAAAGGAACTATTAAACTGCTATCCACTGCCAGCAACAAAGGCAGTTCAAATGACAGGATCAGCAGAAGAGCACATCCTAGAACACGATCATTAGGAACATCCCTCCTCTCTGAGATAAGAATGTCCAAGCTGATGTCTCCTGTACACCACACTTGGGAAAACTGCTTGACATATAGCCAGATAAATGCTTATAAGGCAAAAAATAGCACCTGCAAAAATCTGGCCCTGTGTTCTTGGTAAATCTTCACTGTTTCAAATTACTCTAGTGAACCAGAAAAAGTAACAAACTGCTTAATCTAGTCTAATTTATAACTAAGCAGACTTGTTTTATTGATGGAAATTGTAAGACAAGTGTTACAAATCAGATTTAATAAAGGTATCTATATTGTATTTTATATAGACACTCTGAAGATGTAAGAAGTACCCTACACTCCAGCAAACACACAATGTCAAAACACTGAAAAATGTTAAGACTCCAGCTCATAATTAGTCATTCTGCTGCAAGGGAGGTGATGGCAGGCAATTTCTGAGGGGAAAACTAACGTCTCAACTTGGAATAAGCCGTCTCTCGTTATGGAATAAATGGACACTTAAGAACTGCTTCAACCTGCTCATAAATATTTCCATTCACAGACAGATACCTGGTGGTCTACCTAATCTTACTGTGAGTAGTAGTCACTGTAAGAAAGATAAAACTCAGTTCCTTGGTCCATTATAGGAATGAAAGTAAGCTGCCTGTCCTCTAAAGGCACATCAGAATTTTTCTTCCAGTAACTTTAAATTCCATTTTTTTGAGATCAAAACGCTCTAACATAACACCTTTGTTCCACCTTGGAATCATAACACTATAATCATTATGTAATAATCATATTTTTTTAATTCCATGTTAACTTTTACAGGCTAAAGCATGTTTCGCCTGGTGTAATCCCAGAACTTGGGAGGCTGATGCAAGAGGATCACCATGACTTTGAGGACAACCTGGGCTGTGCAGTGAGTTCAAAGACAACCTGAACTACACAGCAAGCCTTTGTCTCAACTCCTGCCCCATCTCAAAATTACATGCTAAACACTGAAAAGTGCTGTAGTAATTCTTCACATGAGTATACAGTTTAGAGAGCCATTTTAAATGTATTCTCTCATTTGGTGTTATGGTTTGTATCTAGATATCCCCCTCAAAGCCTCATTTAGGCATAGGTGGGGCTTTTCAGAGGAGGCTGGACACAGGACAGATGACTGTGGGATTCATGGTGTGATGCTGGGATTAAGAGTGCCCCACTCTGGGTTGAGTGCTACCCACCCAAGGGTGGGTAGTCTGGATGGAATATAAGGCACAGAAAGAGGGCTGCTGTCATCGCTTGGCTACTTTACAGCTTTGCTAGCTTCTGCCTGCTCTGCTTTGCCATGAACTGTTTCTACTTTGCGATGTCCCTCTGCCATGCCACCCTGTCTTGGAACCAGCCAACTATGAACTGAAACCTCTACAAACTGTGAGCTGAATAAACCGTTCCTGCCTTAACTTGTGGGTGTTGGGCATTTTGCCTCATCAATGACAAAAGTAGCTAAAACATTTGGTGTCTCAGTCACACCCTAGATTAATTGAGCATCTAGGAGCACCCATTTGGAGGAAGGTCAAGCAGATTCCTGAGGCCAACTGTAGCCCACAGCCTGTTTCTGTACTGCCAGAGAGCTAAGACTGTTCTTAATAGTTTTTTCCTGTTTTTATTTTTCAGTAGTACATACATGTTTAAATCATAATTGTACTCCTTGTGAGGAATTAGTACACATACATAACACATCTCTCAATTCTTTTTTCATTTCTTTTCCTTCTCTTCCCTCCCCTTCCATCCATGTCTTAATGCCCTTCCCATTTGAAAAAGATTTGCCTCTCCACTTCCTATTATCTATCTTCTATTTGGGATTTCTCATATAAGAAAAACCATGTGATATTTTAGAATGTGTCTCATTTATATCACTTAACATTCAGGATTCATGGTGCATCCATTACCCTAAATATGACTCAGGCCTACATTTCTGTATGGCAGAGTAGTACTCCATTACATGTAAATACCACATACTCTTTATATTCATTCCTCTGTTAATGAACATATAAGCTGCTTCCAAGATTCAGTTAGTATGAGTTGTGTGGCTATAAACGTGGTATCCAAGATTTTACATGTATCAGTGTAATGTGTCTTTAACTCTTTCAGGAAGATATCTAGAAGAGGAATAGCTGGGTCAAATGGAACTTCTAGTTTTAGATTTTTTTTTAGGAATCTCCACGTTGTTTTCTACAGTGGTCTACAAGTTTACATTCTCACCAATGTAGAAGGGTTCCACACGCGCCTAGGCATACACAAGCAAATACACATGTGCACATCATGAACAACTTCTTTGAACCAAATACACAATCCTAATACATAAATGTAAAAATACAAAAAGCTGGAGATCCGATCCTTTTAACTAGTTCTGTAACATACCCTGTCTGAGTAGTAGCTCAATGATGATTTATCTTCACTAGGGACATTCACTCTCTGAAAGATTTCTGTATCTTTGCAATAAGTGAAAACGTCACCATAAGCTAAAAGAGGTCAATAACATGCTAATTAAGAAACAAAAATAGCACTATATTGTATAGTGTAATGCAACAATATTTAAACCATGGGTCAATTTTTATTTGGATAAGGTGAAAACAAGCAATTAAATACTTTAGAAAGTTAAATTGATTTTTTAAAGGAAATTGATAGAAATCTGGACAACACCTTATTGTTATTGGTAACAAGCATTTCACATTATCAGGAATTTGGGACGGCAGGTGTAGTGGCACATACCAGCAAGCCCACCTACCTGGGAGATTGAAATGGGTTGAGCCCAAGAAAGAGTTCAAGAGCAGCCCAGCAACACAGTGAGACAGTCTTTAAAAAACAAAAAGTCCTCCCAGGCATGGTGGCACACGCTTGTAATCCCAGCACTCTGGAGGCTGAGACAAGAGGATTTCTGTGAGTTTGAGGCCACCCTAAGTTACACAGTGAGCTCAAAGTCAGCCTGAACATACAGAGACCCTCACCCAAGTAACAGAAAACAAAAATTAACAACAAAAACCCACTAGCAAATGAGCAATAAACAAAAACAATAACAAAACACAAATTGAAACAACAAAAGATCTGGAAAAAAAAAACAGCCTCTAAAAATAAAATTTTTAAAGATTAACAAAAGTGAGCAGAGGCTGTATTTTTAGGTTTATGGTTCTGACATACTTAATCACATATAAGGGAGACCAAAATAGTATGTTTCAAGCTAATAACTCATTTCCCTCCTAGATTGAAAACTTCTTGACCAAGTGAAATTTAGTCCAAAAGTAAGCTTCTATCCCAAAGATTACATAGACGTTAAAGACGGAAAAATATGAATAACAAAGCGATCTAGCAGTAACTAACTTTAGCCAGTGCTCAAACCTGGCAACACCAAGAGAAGTACGACTGATAGTATGGCGTTCGTTATATAAGAATATATAAATCACATCTATAAAGTTCTCAGGCCATGAAGATACCAATGAGATGAATCCAGAATGTTGGACACTGTATAAACTCTGACCAAGACTTAGACTCCCCAAAAAAGCCAGCATCACCAAAAAACAGTGACCACTGCAGATTAAAATAAACAGGTATAATCACATGTCTGAATTTTGACTGGACCTTACATTCTTTTAAACTGCTATAAAAGATATTTAGGGACAATAAAGGAACTGGTCCATCTAACTTAAGGTTACATATAGATATTCACTGGTCTAGTGTTTTATCATTTTTGTAGGTTTAAATAAGTTCAGTTATACAAAGGAGACTCCCCCCCAAAAGGATTTTAGGCTAATAAACATTTTATCCCTAGAGAGAAATGATGCTATACAATTTATCTTTTTTTATTTATGTTTTTGAATTTATCAGTTTTCTTCAGTACTAGGGTTTGTTTTGTATTAGGCTTCTAGCACCACTAAAAAGCTATTATTTTTGGTAGCACTTTTGTGATTTTGTTTGCATTCAAATCTGTAATGTGGGTATTAAAGGAAATGCTGCTATAGGTGACTGGTTTAGTAGAAGGATACTCTTGAAAAGTCAAGGATGCAAACTGCAAAGTCTTAGTGCTCACCAGTTCTGGGACATAGAATAGATTTCTTGGAGAACTTCACAAAGGACACAGTAACTTCAACTAGCCTTTTCTCAAGCTTCTCATAGTTCTCTGGGACGACTGGGTTGGCTACTGCAGGTTCAGGCCAGGGTCACGGTTCTCACACTTCCGTGCTGAGTCAGGATCAACTGGAGCAGTTGTTAAGATGCTAACTAAAGCTCATCTCCAGAGTTTGACTTTAATACATTTTCAGTGATGCCAAGAGTCGGGGACAACACTGGTAACCACTGGCTTCAGCGTTCTGGGCTTAAACTCTAGAATCAGAAGGACAGCCCTGTTCGGGTAGCTCTGTGAATAGTCCTATTGTGTGTAGGTTCTTTCTTCTCTTTGCCTAGCCAGTTTCCTTTTCTTGAACCCAGATATGTATTTGTTCGAGTTGCTCTGAGAAGTAAAAGAAATGCTATCTTTGAAATGATGCATACGTGACACCTAACAACTATAGCTTTCTGCTGCTTTTATTGAGCTCCTTTGGTCAGCACTGTTCTAACCCATTGCTGTCCTGTAAAAATGACATGAGATTAAAACATTTTTAGTAGTCACATTAAAAAATAAGCAAAAGCAAAATAAGATAAAATTAACTTTAATGCTTTATCTAACATACATGAA
>RJWT010027204.1:0-15557 GCA_004365215.1 Cuniculus paca | reverse complement strand
TTTAAAAAGAGGAGGAAGTGGAGCCAGGCGTGGTGGCTCACGCCTGTAATCCCAGCACTTGGGAGGCTGAGACAGGCGGATCGTTGTGAGTTCGAGACCAGCCTGGGTTACAAAGTGAGCTCAAGGCCAGCCTGAACGGCATAGTGAGACCCTGTCTCAAAAACAGGGCTGGGGATCTAGCTCAGCGGTCTAAGTGCCTGCCAGCCAAGCGCAAGGTCTTGAGTTCAATCCCAGGTGCTGCAAAAAAAAAAAAAAAAAAAAAAAAAGAGGAGGAAGTATAGTTCAGCATGAAGGTACAGGATTCAATCTCCAGTACTGAAGAAGGAAAGAACTACCCACTCCTCTCCTCTCTCTCCTAGTTGTGAAGGTTTGCCATGTGTAACTTTATTTGTGCTTAGTTTTAATCCCACATGGGATATACTTGGAAGGGGAAGGAAATGTGTAAAGATTTGGAATCAGGTGTTCATCAAATATCCTTACTACCAAGCTTGCTTTGCTGATTTTTTTCTTCCGCATCATTTCCGTATGTGTATAAAATCTGCAGCTGGAGAAGGCCGAATGCTTGTCCTCAGACTGCTGACCCAGTGTCACAGCCACAGCTGTTGGTAACCTGCTTACACCCAGTTGCTGGATGAACCTCAGTGTCCTGGTTTGTCTTCTCAGTCACATGGCACACGCATCCTGTCTTAGTTCTGTAATCCATCATCCAGGGTCCCTGGGCTCCTGGAATCACAGCCTCGATGGAATTCCAGAAAGGCTTAGGAAAAACGATCCTGACATAGTTTGAAGAGTTGGAAGACACAACACACCCCCATGCCCTTTCCAGCCTTTTTAGTAGTTTTGCTTATAATCCTGATACGTGAGTCAAACTGTGATAAAGAATTTCAGCTCATCAAGATTTTGCATACCCTGCTAAAGATGCAAAGAATTAGACACCAGAGAAAAACATTTTAGTTAGGATGGGAGTATCTGTCCTCTGTAACTTTTCTAGGTTGGCAATGGTAGTGATTCCAGTAGCAACTACCTAGGGTCCAGTGGTTGAGTTGAGAGTGTGAGATATACCACACATGCCTCTCCACTGGGAGAGAGCAGTATTGCTAAGCGGACCAGTTCCGTGGTGTGATTTTGGGTATGGTTCCTGATTATGTACCAAAATCTGACCTCCCACTATTTCAGAGAGCTACTTAATATCCATTTGCATAAATTTGCCCTATTTAGCTCTGTGACTAGGAACCCTAATTAATAAATACACTAAATAAATCATCGTGTGCCTTTGGGACTGTTTACTTCTCTCTGAAATTACTGCCTGGCCTGATATTTCACTAAGTCAATTTAGCATCATATGTAAATTTATCAAATACTTTTTTGACACAAATTAAAGAAATGATAGTAGGAGTTCTTTGAAGTGGAAGTCATAGACCATAGAGTTGGCCCATTTTGATTTTTCAGATAGTGTTTCACACTCATTTATTGTTTTCTAATAGTAAATTGATTAATGATATGACAATGAACTTTTTTTTTCCTTTAGAAAAATACTTTTTTTTGATAGAAGCATGTTAATCTCAGAAAGAAGGCAATTAATTTTCTAGAAGTGTTAAAGTAGAATGCTAATGAGAAGTGATCTTTTAAAGGGGCATGCAATTTGGCATTGTGGACAAAATAACACTTTCCATGGGAATTGCAATGTTCAAGCTGAAGAGATAATAAAAGTGGTTTGAAATGTTGTCTAGAAAGGAAAAGAGCTCCAGGGGGAAACGCCTGAGAGTCAGAACATATAAACTGAACATTCAATTATTTTCCAGGGAAGGGAAAATGAAAACTTTTTTGAGAACAAAATAAAGAGTTTTTTCAGACCATCTATTTCTTTCTGGAAAATATTTCAAAGTATTTGACATTCACAGACCTTTATGGGCAATGTGAAATATTTTTTTCAGGTTACCAGCACATAAATATATTTCAAACATTTACCAATAGAGATAGTTAAGCCTTCTTAAACTGGGACACATTTATTTGACAGTGTGTTAAATTTGTTTTTAAAACATGTAAATTTAGAAAAAGCAGATTTACTTGTGCAGGATTCACCAATAAAAAAAATCTCTAAAAAGCTGTAATAAACTGAATGTTTTTTTTTATAACAACAAAAAATTTAAAAAGTTAATTTCCTCCAGTAGTTTTAGGGTGTTACATTCTACCTCAAGATGTTCCAAAGGGGGGGGAAATAGTGCACTTTTCCAATCACATTAAAAATCACTCTGGCTCTTTTGTGATGAATGGGCTTAATGTTGAAATGTCCCAATTCTCTGTCAGTAGCCTGAAAATATTGATAAGAATTGAGTTCATTTCCCTATTTCCTCACCTTAAACTTTTACTGGAATGATGAATTTTCTGGTACTTTGACTGCCAGGTGCTTCGATAGATGCGTGGTTGGTCTGGATGGTGTTTATCTCAAGTTGGAAGTCCTTCAGTGTCACAGGGGACACTTTTTTCATCTTTTTGCTATTTCCTCTGAGCACCACAATTCTTCATCATTTATGTGATGATATCCTTTGTGTACACTTATAAACGTTTGCCTTTCAAAGCTTCTGAAGCAGCCATGTACAACAACTGGAAACTGAACTAACCAACTTTTGATATCCAGAATGACGTTGCTGTTTCGTAATTTATCCATTTACTCACACAGTGTATTTGACTGAAATTTATTACCTCCTGGATGCTGGATGTGGCATTAAGTGAAAAGAAATGATGGTGGTGAATAAACAGATTGGACTTTTGAGCTGGTGTCTAGTGAGGCATACATTATTAAAAATCATACAAAAATTAAAACGGAAATTGTAATAAATCTCAGGAGACTATATAAGAAAGGGAGAGACAACTAAACCCATGTTCTGTGTTGTAGTCAGTCTTATACAGTGGTACTTTGGTTCATGAAGTTAATTCTTTTCACAATTCTGGCAGCAGAATTGATTTCATGATTCTGTTTGCATATGCTTGTCATTCAGTTGGGACCAGAATCATGAAACGATTTCTGTGACCAAAATTGTGGAAAGAACTAAGTTTGTGAACTGAGGTACCACTGTCTTCCTGAAGACATTCAAATGACTGTCAAATATTCCTTGGCTAAGGATTGGTTTAACTATTTTCATCTCTCAACAAACCCCTCTTTCAGTTCATAATATGGAGGTTAAATTGATTCGAGTGATGAGGGAGAGGTCTCCGAGGCATAACTTCTGAGCTGAGAACAGAAGCATGAATTGTTTGCTTCCAAGTAAATAGCAGAAAGAAGATTACTTCAGGTAGAGGCAATGCTTTGTGTCAATGCCACTAAATTGTGGCAGCTACTAGCTGATGCAACTGGCTCTAATTTGACACTGGAGTTACATAGTATCCAGGGTCTGTGCACATGTGCAAAGCTGTCAAAGTCCAGCCCTTCACGATAAATTTAAAGAGGGGAAAAACTGCAAGATGAGGCAGGCAAATGGAGAGCAACGTTAAGAAAATAACACTCACAATGTTCTTGGGAAAAGAGCTTAGAAAAAGCTGCCTGTTTAATATTAAACAACTGGAAGAAACGATTAGCATGGAAGAGTGTGCCAACTATCCTGCTCGTCACAAAAAGAAAAATAAAGTAGCAATGAGCATGAAAATGAAATAATGTGAAGAAATACTTTAAGGAAAAGGAAAGTTTTAAACAGCTACTGAACTTCAGCGTGTCTTAGTTGCATTCGTATCATTGAGACACATGCCAGACACTTGTGATTTAAAGGAGGAGGCTTATTTAAATTTAAAGGAAGAAGCTTATGTGAAGAGCAGGATAATTACACAAGATAGCAAAAGTGAATATAGAACAGAAAAATATAATACAGAAACCAGTTTTTTCTGTCATACGGGAAAATATAAATCTTTAAGTGTGCACAAGGTTCACCTTAGTTTGAGACAAAAGCTTGAGAACAAGTAGGTTTTTGAGAATTGATTTCAGGAAATAAAGGAGACAAAAAAATATGGGTCAAGGGAGAAGAGTCTTTAGGAAGAGGAAGTAGTGAGCAGGTGTCTGTGTGGGATCCCTGGGCATTGGAGGTGCAGTGCACACCCACACTCAACACAAACAGTAGGCAGGGACAGTCTGCCTCTGATTCTCATTCACTGCCCATGAGGGCTGAGTCCGTGGGCATCAAGTCACCCACAGCGCAGTGGTTATGGACAGATGCGTCACCCTCTAGCAAGGGTGATGCCTTGGGGAAGAGAACAGGAAAAACTACTAAAACATCCACAGACAAATTCAGGTTAGCACCAGGAACTGTAGGCAAGGCAATGTTTGATTTTTTAAAACAGTAATTTATAATAATCAAAATCGAAACTAAATTTAGTAAGGCTGTTGAAATTCCAGAAGGACGAAAAATTGCATGCACATGTAGAAATGAAAAAAAAAAGTCATACACAGAAAGAGAACCTTTGGCAGACAGTTGTAGGAAAATAAATATGTACAGACAGTAGAATGGAAGACAGAATCCAGGGAAAATAAGTAGCCCCTATGGATCTGGAATCCATGGTATTATAAGATTGGCAGAACACTAGATCCACAAACAATCCTGTGCTTAACATAGAAGGCAACTAATAAACACTAGGAGAATGAAGGAACACAAGAGTGAAGTCCTTAATGTGAAATGGCATCAGTAATCATATGCAATCAATAAATCTCTCTGTTCAAGAAATGTCTTAAACATACAAGAATAGTACGGCCACCGATGAAAAAATTCCATAAAGTGCAAGTGACAAAACAGAAGCCAAGCTCCCTCCACGTCATTCCACAGATGTAATCAGTACTAAATCACTACAGTGCTCGACTTGCTTTCACATACATAATAATTCACACAAACATGAGTATATGTGCATATGAGAAACAGGATGGTAAAATGGCTTTAACCCTATAAATTACTGATCAAACATAAGCAAACCATGAATGCAGATAAAGAAAAATTTACTCAAATATAGACACAAGAGATATCTCAAAAAAAGTTAAATAGAAGAAATTAACACAAATGTATAAACTGTAGAATACTGAAAAGTAAAACGATCATAATAAATGTTAATTTCAAAAAGGCAAAAATGTTATAGATCAGTATGTAGATAATAACAATGATTAAAAACCCTCCAATAACTATTCTGCAGATCTGAAATTAGATTCAGAGTATAATGTGTAACTTAAAAATTTAATTTCATGACAAGTAATAATAAAAATAAATTAATTGACTATCCAACAAGAATTTTAGAGTAGTGTAAAAAGGTCTATGTATGGAAACAAAATGTGAAAATCAAAGACAGAACTAATAAAAATAGAAACAAGTATTAGAAGAGTGAAAATACATTCAATTAAGAATTCAATGAGAAAATAACTAGACATGAAGAACCTCATGGGAAATGTAAAGCCTGTTTGAAATGCATAATTTTCTTTAAAATAGAATAGCATATTTGATTTTAAATTATACTTTTTGAAATAACAAAGAAGCAAACATACATATAAATAGTCCCAGATATAATCACATGTGAATTATTTCAAGCACTCATGATTTTAATGATATTTAAATCATTCCAGAGAATTTGATGTAAATATGCAATGGTGTTATTATAATCAGGTTCATTGCAGAATTATTTTCAATAGGAAAATTGCAAAAACTACCTGGATGGCCTTTGAAGAAGCATAAATAAAACAAAGTAAGATTTACCTACATCCTGGGTGCAGTGAGTGACCGGAAATTGAGGTATTATTCCATGTGGGGCATAAAACAAAGTCCCCCAGAGAAAGCAACACAGTAGTGCATATGTGAACTGGGTGTGGAAAAATGGTAGAAATTGCATAAAGAAAGATTTAGGGTAGGCATCTACGTAACTAAGTAGCATGTGTTAGGTTGCACAGGCATAATCCATATAAGGCTGTTTAAAAACCTTGTATGTGGGTAGTTAGCCATCTACCAGCAGAACAATGGAAGGGGAAACTAGAAGATTTGATTGGTGAAGGTAATATCCCCACATTTCATTCAGTCATGCATTCATTTAACAAATAATTACTGAACATTTACTAAAGCTTGGAGTGTGATATAGTTAAACTTACTTTTCAAATTACCTACAGAAAGTATGATTTCAGAATTTGACAGTCATAGACTAAATATGACACATTCAATACCATGAATCAAACTGTATTGCAGGATGTTACATCAATTTATATAAACACTAAAATATGTATGTATGTGTACATTTGTTGCTAATTTTCATTTCCCATTCTTAGAAAAAAACTAGCTAAATTATTAGCCAAGTGAGGCTATTGGGAAATCATTCTTTCTTTCATTTTCCTGGTTATTTGATGTTTCTACTTGTATTAGTTACCTTCTCGTTACTGGGATAAGATACCCAACACACTCACAAATTAAAGGAGAGGTTTATTTTAGCTCACAGTTTATGGTTTCGGTTCACAGTTGGTTGGCTCCAAGGAAGGGTGGCATGGTGGAGAAGAACAGTCCATGGCAGAGCAAGCAGAAAGCAAGGATCCGGACAGGTTATAAGCCTATTGGTTGGTGCCACCTACACCCAGGGTGGGGCTTCCCTCTTCAGTAATGCCATCACCCACAAACTTGTTAAACCAGTCAGTGAAGTGAACTAATCCAGTATCACACATCCTTGATTCAGTATCATGCATCAATGACCCAGTCACCCCCCAAAAGGCCCACCTCTGACCTCACGAGGCTTTGGGAGAATGTCTAGAGAGAAATCATAACACTACTTAAACTCTGGGACTGATTCTCATCCATGTCCTATGTTAATGCTATGGAATTTGTCCTTTTCATAGAACATTGAAAAATTATTGTAAATAATCTACTTTCTGTTTTCATGGGTTTTTGAACGTTCTCATTTCTGAATCAGCCTTCATTATTTTTCTGTAATTACTCACAGAGTACTTTGTAAAAGTTGAAGTCAAGGAGGTCACTCGGAAACGAGCTTCCTGCTTAGAGATGGTAGGAAACAGAGGTGGATTTTAAGGTGAGATATGCAAGGAAAATAGATCTATACATCTCCAAAATGAATGTAATTATTATGTACTGCAAGTAGATATCAATAAAAAATACATTTCTCAAAATGTACCACAACAATAGCATTGGCAGCAGCCATCCAAACTCCCCTATAGTTTTTCCAAGTTTCCCTCAGTTAAGAGTTCCCTGAAGATTTACCTTACCACCCAGAAACAATGGACCCATGTTAGTTTGCCAAGGAAATATCCTCCACAAAATTTCACTCTGTTGCATTTACCAGCCCATATCTCCCTGTGTCTCTTTGACTACTTGGTTTTAAAGTCAGGATCCAGGTAGCAGTAGGGAGTAGAAATCAGAATCACCCAGAGACTTGCCAAGAAACATCTTGTTTGAAATGTTCTACATGCACTTATTGGTTAGCTGTCATTGTCCAAGAAAGAAACTAGCTTCTGTTTTCTCATTGATGAATTATGCAACAAATATTTATTAAAAGTTGATTATTTGCCAGGCATTTAGCTAGTAATGGGACACAGATATGAATAAATGTAGTTATTGCTATAAGTGTCTTAAATAATTAAGATAGTTAAACAGATAGTAACAATAAATGTGATTTGTGCAATGAAAGAGTGACCAGGTGGGAGGAGCCTGAGATACCAGCAATTCAGTGAGACCTGTCTCAGAATTTTAAAAAAATGATAATGAGGACTGGGAATATAGCCCAGAGCAAAGACCATATACAGTGTGAGGAGAAGAGGAGAAGACTTTCTTGGGAAAGTAACATGTAAATTTTATCATGAACTAGAGCAGTATTTATCTAGAGGAAGATGGTGTGTGTGTGTGTGTGTGTGTGTGTGTGTGTGTGAGAGAGAGAGAGAGAGATATGTAAGTGAGGGATGATTAGTATGGAGGGAGAGTAGCACAAATTCTGGGGCAAAAGCCCAGCACTTTCAGCACCAAATAATACTGGGAGGAAGAGGTGTTTTCTCACCTGCATACATAGGTATTAGATGAGTTCATTAGATTTTTGAACTTAAGCATTTGAATTTCTTAAAATCAGATTCCCACATCTGAAGTAATTCAAAGTAATTTATACAAGGTACCATATAGTAGAAAAATGAGCATTTTGCCTTAGAAAGATTTTCCTTTGGTTACCTATTCACAGAGCCATTCAAATGACCATCTAATTTCCATCTTTAAAACAGTTTAGAAGTGGCTCTGTAGGCTCACAGAAAAAGAGATGAAAGTAAATATTTATTGGCACAATTCATTTTCTCTTAAGATTTCAGTCATGCCTTGGATCAAACAGAGCTAAAAGACTTCAAGAATCAAAAGGCTAAATATCATGAAGTGCTCACATAAATTCCAATACTATCTTCCATTTTAGAATATATTAAGAGAGTCTTTGGTGACCTATAGGAAATGACTTTATTTTTGTGCATCTAATTTGAAATAAAATCTTCCTAGTACACCACAGACATTCATAATTCACCTAATGTTTGCTGTATGCATCTGAAAAATAAAATAAAATAAAAAATGAATCCATTGTAGTGAAAAAAGGATTTTATTTTGAAGACCATTTATTTATTTATTTAAAAAGTTGTCATGTGCCTATATTATTGTAGTGCAAGACACTGGAGATATAGGCGAATGAGACAGGTCTGATTCCTGTCTCGGTAGGATACGTTCTTGTGAAGGAAATGAACAACAGTTAATAAACCATTAACAAATACAGATTCTTATAAATGCTATGAAACAAGTAAGTGGGACTAGCTGATGGGGCATAACTTAGGGATGCCGTGTTAGGTAGGGTGTAAGAAAAATTCCCACACGACAGGTGATCTTTAAGCTAAGGCTTGAATTTTGGCTTTCTTCGCGGGTCAGTTCATAGGTAGGTAGATTGAAGATCGTAACTATCATCTGATAGAGCTCTTGAGAACATCAAATGAAGCCATCAATTAAAGTGCCATGTATAGTGATTTGTTAAGTTAATACATAATAAATGTTAGGATTAAAATAGTTGCCTGCAGAATATACCCCTATGCCTTTTCTTTAGTAGAGGTTGATGGCGCTTACGAAAGCACCTCCGTACTGTGAAATTCAGTATGGAATTTCTAATTTTTCTTCTTGCCAGAGCATTAAGATACTGAAATAAAATTAAGAAATGGTCCAGTGCTTCTTTAAAAATTGCAACTTAACTTGTAACAGCTCATTCGAGTGGAGGAGCCTGGTGAGAGAGAGACAGGGATGGAAGGAGGCAGAGCTGGGGCGCTGGAAGTGAGGGGCAGGCACCTTGTGGCTCTCCTATTGGGAGTCCTTCATCCCCACTTTGTCCACTGCATTTTACCCATGCTGACCATAGCTCTGGAGCTTACCTATAGAAACAAATCTCCCAAAGGCAGATGAGAGCAACAGAGAGCTTAGGAGCATATTTAACCCTGAGGTTTCATACAGTTTGAGCTTTCTGAAGTGCACGGAGGGTAAAGGTTGAATTAAGTCTTTAAGAAAAGTTGACCCCAATGACCTATATTTTTGACCCTGATGCTGTTTTTGTGCCAGCCTCCGTCCATGCTGTTTTATGCATGTGTCAAAAAACAATAAAACCAATTAAAATCCACATAACAGTTTACAAATGATAAAGTATAGTCTAGTACATTATACTAGAGGAGTCCGTAAAGACTCCATTGGAGTTTTATTAATAGCCAGTAGTTTTGAAATAAACAAAGTGCTATTTTGAGGAACCAGGTGATTTTTCTTAAGAGCACTCAGGTGTTCAGGGCAGACTTCATGACTTTGGGGAGTTAAATTCCCATTTCTTTTTTAATTTTACTGAGAGGCAACATATGGGCTTGTCATGAAGGTGCAAACCAAGCTCAACTCTGCCAATTGTCTGCCTGTGGAAAAGAGCAAGCAGCGTGTGACGGGCAGCCTGCTAGACTGCTGGACGGCAATGGTTAATACTCCATTTACCCCGCTTCTACATCACCAACTCCTTCCTTTTTTAACTGGGCTGCTGGGAAGTCCCCAATAAATTTTAAATTTCTTCCTGACATAGTTATCACCTCATTTCTTCATGCATTTTCTTCTTTCTTTTTATTGTCATTTTAACATTCCTGTGGGTATTTTGTCGTTACATTGATATTTATGCCTCCAACTGTTACCAAAACTATATGCACACTTGCATCTTCGAGGGAAGCCTTCTTTAGTCTAGAAGAGAAGCAGGTAGGACATAAATCACAAGTCTACCAAACTACTTGGAGCAACTGAGCAACTTGTAAATCCAGAGACAGTCTTTGGGCATTACAAAGCAAAGCCAAATTTTTTTTCTTTTCTTTTTTCTTTTCTTCTTCTTCTTCTTCTTTTTTTTTTTTAAGCAGGATATATTTGTTGAGAAAGAAAGCTTCAGTCTGACAGAGAGACAGAAGGGGTCCCAAGCAGGTTGCCAAAGATTTTGGCTTTTTGAGAGACTTTTATAGAGTAAAACTAGGGTGGTCCAAGACGGCGAAAACCTGGGAACTTGCAAGGAAAATGGGCATGAGGTGGGACAGAACTATGGTTAACCAATAAGATTCATTGTTCAGGTAAAATTGACCAAATCAGGGATGAATAGGGAATCGAGTCAGGTAATAAGCGAGCATTCTTAATAGGTATGGATTACCTATTACTCCCCTACTCTTCCTTAATAGGTATGGATTACCTATTACTCCCCTCCCCTACTCTTCCTGTAGGGGACTGAAATGGTCAAGGTAATCCATACCTATTTAGAACGTCAATCCCTGATGTTTCTACTTAGGGTGTGGTTGTATTTATTTTGCCTTGTCTTGAGATCTGCAAAGTCAAAGTTTTAAAACACATTTACCTACATAAAGATACAATTCTGAGTGAGCTTGACTTTTTAACCATAATTTTATTTAGAGCTCATTTATGTTATTCAGTTTGTTCATTCTCAGACCTAAATAAAATGCCACTCCATTGTGGGGGCTCTTGTTCCATCCAGCAGGGGCACACTGAGACTGAGCTTCTGTTACACAGAGAAAAACATAAGAAAGTTCCATTTATGTGAAACTCAGATGATGCAAGAATAATTCACTTGCCAAAGTCTAACTGCACTGTATACAAATTGCCATTGCTTTGGACTGATATATTTTGCTGTTTAGGTGGGAAATACATCATTGTGTTTTAAAGCAGTTATAGCTGTGCACATCAAGCATGATAGTAAAAGTTTCTCTCTTCACGCATAAATAGTAAAAATGGGCTTCTGATACTGGAGTGAAGATTTCAAAAGGATTCTTTTATTTTTCAAGTCTAGGTGTGTTTGTGTGTGTGTGTGTGTACATGCACATGCATGCAGTGGTATGTGTGTGTATGTGTGTATTTGTGATAGTTTTAGAAACTGCACTTGTACTGATGCTTGGCAGTGGGATAATCACTAGAGAAAACCTGCTCTGTGAGAAGAAAAGATCTGTCTGTCTTACAGAGAAGGGGTTCCTTGATATTCTGGTTCCCAGTAGAAGGGCTCCTTGTTCATTTATTCTACTCTACCCTAGTCCTTCAGGAAATGATGAGTTAAATGTCATCATATGCTCCTATTTCTCTAGTTCATCATTAATTTAACACAAATTGTTGAATGCCCATCTTTAGACAACATTCTTAAGGTAATACTTTAATGTACCATCTACACAGTGACACTGTAGCACTTCTGAAAGCAGAGAGTGTTATTAATACTCAGTCCCTGTGTTTTGGGTAAGGTGGTTCAGTCACTCTCTTCAGAGTCACACTGATAAAAAAGGGAAGAAGTGAAGCCCAGGGCTGTGTCCATTGTCCTTCCTGGGACTTCCCTTACGATATGTCTCATGCAGAGTGAAGTATTCAACACATTTCTGACAATTGAATGAAGAAATAAATCAATATTTTAGGTTTTCCATGGAATCTAACTGAAGTTTTGGGAAGCAGGGAGGACATCGATCCTAGCACAGTCCCTGACATGTGGCACAGATGTTCACCCTAACTAACCGAGACCCTGAATATGGAGATAGTAATCTACCAGTAGCCTTATTCTTCCTATGGACATCACATGGTGAGACTTATATGTGCTATGATATAAAACACAAGGTATGATAAAAAGGAAAGAAGCCTTTGGGATCCAGGTGCTGGGTGACCTCTCCATCGGTTTGTGAATCGTTGCCTTAGATAAGTGTCTCCACATGGTGATGTTGAGCTGGTTCATTTGCTTCACGGAAAAGTGATGGTCAGTTATTTATAATCCAAGAATCCACTTTCCCATGTAATCATTTTCTCCTAAAAATTTGCTCATTAAATGATTTCAGAAGCTCACAGGTGCCTTGGGAAAGCTGGGCAACTAGCACCAACGACATTTCTGTGATCAAAGTGAGCAAAGCAAAAGCGGGGTTCCAGGTGTCATGTGGTGAGGAGACAGCTTCCCCCTATGACGATGCCTTTCAGTGATGCTTCCAGGGACTGGGACTCTCAGTAAGAAACTCTCTCTTTCATTTTTACTCCAAACTGAATTCCAGTCTGCATGGCTCTTGGTCCCTGGGTCACCTGCTCATGTCTGAGTTGGAAAAGCAACAAGGAAGAGACTGGATGGCTGTTTCATCCATGGAAAAGTCTCCCATCAATGAAAGGATGTTTACAGTTGTTGTGGGGTGACCAGAAAACAAAGGAAATAGTCATCAGAGATAATAAGATTGTGCACATGATCTGTGTCACAGGGTTACTCCTATGATCAAGCTAAGCAATGGGAAAGTCCATGGTAAATGATAAAATGCAAGATTCATCACAATTCCACTTTGGTGTAACCTCAGTTGTATGTGCTCCTTTACAGGTCACTTATCATTATTGTGTTATTAGTTCAGGGAGGACAAGAAACACAGCTAATAAAATATTCCCACTACTAATTTAATAGCATGACACACACAGAGAGCTTCAGAAAATGTTCATTAAATAGACACAGATGGCTAAATAAGAATGTTTCTTCCAACTCTCCATTGGGAAGTAAAAGGGTCACTTTCACTGTGAGATGTATTTTATAGATTAAGCATCACATCAAGTTCAGGAACATTGCACACCCAGAAAACCAGTGCTCCCTGAGGTTGCTCCTAGCCCCATATAGTTCTGCCATCATGCTTGTGGTCTGAGTGCCCACTCCCAGAATGATTTGGGCTACTTCCTAAAATGTGCAGATTAAGAGTCTGAAGCATCATGCCACTCAATGATTAGGGATTATGCCTGGTTGTTGCAACCTCTACTTTCTTCATGCATTTCTACTAATGACACAGCACACTCAATTTCAGGTGCTCTGACTCTACCTGTATAAGGGGAAAATACACAGACTATGACCCTGTCACTTCAGGCCCATGTGGCATGGCCACCCAGTGTCCTCTCCCATGGTCCTCTTTGAAGATAAGGTCACAAAATGAAGATTAACACAGGCTCAGTCCTTGGATCCTGTAAGTGATCTGAATTTATATCCTTTGTGGGAAATTGAATTAACATTTTCAGCTTTTTTTTTTCCCCTGAGAAAAATGAAGAGTTTAGGTGACTTGTCCTACTTTATCCTGCTGCCAAGAGCTAAGCCAGAAGACAGTTTGTATTCTCCAAATACTATTAGAAAATGTGAACCAGGATAGTATCTGTTCTATTCATGCTATTGGATAAATCCACATTTCTGAACATGAGGTTAGAGATACAGCAGTCAGATGTTAGTTCAAGCCAGAAAAGGTTCCCAAATTGCTCATGAAACTGAAGTAATTTGTGGTCTGTGGTACACGGGCAGAGAAAGTCCCCCAAGTTATTCCAGTCCTGTTTAAGAATGCCGAGTATCATTTTCTTGTGACAAGACCCTTAAACAAGATGAATGGAGGAAACTTGTCCTAATTATGGGTGTTGTGTTGCCAAGGTTCCCAAGATTGAGATTTTAGGACCAGTGATAAGTAATTTCTGGTAGAGAAAGCCACATTTAGACAGAGGAAATACCTTGAGAGCCTTTTTACTAAAGGTCTCATCTTTAAAGCTGTCTCTGGGTGCCTATGTGAGTAGGAAAGGGGCCAAAGTGGAAGGGCATGCGAGAAGTGAGTAAGGTGAGTGTGCACCCACACACAAAGAACCTCCAGGGTATGTGTGAAAACATCTATTAAACAAAGGGAAGGTGTGTATTAACCAGTCCCAGAGAGATAAAGCAAAGATTGGTCCTTGGATCCATGTCAGCATTAAATAATTACCAAAGATCCCCAAATGCACTGTGTACCCACCTCTGATCCACAAGTAGACCCACCATTTCTTTCTTCCCAGGAAGGGATTTTCAAGGACAAAATGCATTCATAGTTCCCATACCCCTTTCCATTTCAATTAAGTAGATCCCATGCTGAAACCGAGATTCAAGAAATCTCATTTTCAGCTCTCACTTGCTCTGGATTTGAGCGCCTGTGCTCACAGTGTATATATCAGCTGCTGCATTTGCAATGAAGATACGAAACAAACGAAAAAGAATGCCGCAGAGACAAAAATGACTGCAATCGAGGTTCAAGATAGGTGTGAGACATGGCTACTTCCATACCATTTAAGTTTTATCTTTGCTATGCTACAGAACAGTCACACAGGAATTAAGCCACTTGGATATGCTTGTTTTCCTAATTAGAGATCTCAATTAGATCTCCATTTCCCTAGTTTAAATGCTGTGCCATCTTGGAAGTTTCCCTGAGCCCAGCCATTCTGTAGCATAAGGAGCCCCACTGGCAGTTGGCATGGAGAGGTGGGGAGGGAGTTGGAGACACCAACTGTGTTCTACTTGGGAAACTTATGGGCTCCCAAGCTCACTCAAAAATCAACAGAGCTGTTTTACCTTGGTCTCTCTCTTAGGATCACTAGCAAGAAGGAGGGCGAGGAAAGAGAAACACCAAATTGGAGAGTGCCATAACTCAGCAAATGACCTAAGTAATATTTAAAGTAATATTTAAGACAACAACAGGTTAACTATGGTTCTATACTGGCCACCTAGTTTGTAACAAACACTTTATTAGAACCATGACCAGGCATATAGGGTTAGAGATGTGAAGCTGAGTTGGTACAGGCCTGCGTGCAGTCTTTATCTAAATTTTCAGCATTTGGTTCATCGTGAATTATGAATTCTCTTCATTATATTTTTACTGTTTAAAATGTTGCTTAAACTGGGTGTGGTGGTGCACACCTGTAATCGCAGCACTCGGGAGGCTGAGGCAGAGGATTGCCCTGAGTTTGAGGCCAGTCTGGACTACATGGAGTTCAGGGCCAACCTGAACTAAAAAGCAAGACCCTGTCTCAAAATGGCAAACAAACAAACAACAACAAAAACAAAATAAAATGTTGCTTTAATACTCTTTGGATTAATATCCCGAGTTCTTTGGAGGGCTCCACTTGTTCCACACTTATCAGGATTTCTGATATTTGGGTCCTAGATTAAATTTGAACGGAATATATGCTCCAAAAGCTGAGATCACATCTCTAGAATGAGCATATTGACAAAGCACTTAGGAAGGAAGGAAC
>RJWT010027203.1:0-15596 GCA_004365215.1 Cuniculus paca | reverse complement strand
AGAGAGAAAGAGAGAAAGAGAATTCCCAACCAGATCAGATCTCTTTTGATTGATGCAATCAGGAGAATGGATGGGCATAATTAGAGGCAGGAGGAAAGCAGGGAGATTTAACCAGAGAGACAAATATCCTACAATAATAATAGTAACTAGAAAAGAGAGAGAAATTCAGAGAGCAAGGAATGCTAAAGAGGGCTTAGGACTTGCTTGCAGGTGGTAGTGGGTTACACAACAGAAGAAACCTGGAAAATCAGGAAGAGCTCTCCATAGTTGTGGTGGGTTTGGTATTGCATTTTCTTTAGCATCTTTGAAAAGATTTGAGGAAATTTTGGAATTGCCTTTATTTGGCTAATGCCTACCTATATCTCTTTAAATGCAATTCTATACCAAGTTAGAGCTCTAAGGATCCACAATATTGAACTAGCACATAGCAAGAGTCATTTTGAACCTAAGGTAAAAATTACATGTAAAATTTTAAGCTTTCTGCTAGACTTGGCCAAGAAGAAAGAACAAGGCTTCACCTTCGCTACACACCTACAAGAGTTGCATCAGGGAAGGGGCAGAGGTGGGCCAGGTGCTAGCCAGGAAGGCAGAGCAATTCCTTTGAACAAATCTGAACTGGCCAGGGCTTTGACATTTTCTCACTGCCTAGAAAGGATTACAGTTTCTCAGGAAAGTCAATTTTATTGAGGTTGGGATGAAAACGAATTTCTCAGCTCCACAGGGATATTTTTTTAAGTATCTTGATTCAGTGGTCTCTCATAATGCCACCTGGAACACCCTGTTCCAAACCGTGCATTCTCCTGCAAATTGCGATCCTAGCTTCAGACCATATCCTTGATTTCTCTGGCTTTGAGGTTGTGCTGAATGAGCCATATGGGGCCTTGGGATTTATTTTGGTTACAGATCCATTTATCCTGTAATGAGATTAAGAAGCAGTTTTGTCTTCAGAGCTTGCCGTTGTACTTGGTGCTTTAGAACAAAAGTGTGGCATCTGACCTTTTTAATCCAGTGAAGCTGAAGATAATTGCAAAGTTTTGAGTTCAAAAACCAAAAAACTCTGAAAGGAACTCCTCTCTTACCACAATTTGCACCATCCTATTTTGTCCTAATATTTTATTATTCAAAAGCCATGTGTATTATAAAGTTGGTAGGGAATACAGACACACCCACCTATTAAATTCTTCCATTAATATTTTACTAGAATTGCACTGTCATAAATAAATTTCAGACATCAGCACACTCCTCCGTAAGTACCTCAGCATGGGTGCCACTATTTCAAGACTTGTTACAGATTTCCTTTATTTTGAAGTAAAGTTTACAAACACTGAAATTCATGTTTTAAGTGTACATTTACTAAATGTTGACAAAGGCATATACCTGTTGTAACTCATGGTCATAGCAAGATAGAGCACATCCTTCACTACTATTCCAAAAAATTCTCTAACACCCTTCCTTATCAATTCCCTCACTCCCACTTCGAGGTAACCACTTCCTGATTTTTTTTTTTGTAATACATTACATTGGTCTGTTCTAGAATCGCCCATAAGCAGAATCATATCCTTTATGTTATTTTTTTCTTGTTTTTTAAGTGCTGGGTATAGAATTCAGTGCTTTGTCCATTGTAGGAAATCTATTCTATTTTAATTGTAAAGTAAATTAACCTCTAGTTCCCTTCCATGTAGGGAATAGTTGGACATTTTCCCTTGCAGGGCTCTAGACGATGGGGTTTGCTGGCTCCCCACAAATACCAGGATTCTTGGGTACTCAGCCCTGTTTCTATATGGGTACTCCCTATAGGATGAAATGGTTTAACAAAACTGTCCAGCAAAGGAAAGACCCCTAAAAACATTGCAAAGGTGGGCACTGGTTAAGTCTGGAAGTGAGTTTCACTGCCCTTTCTAAATTTGTGGGCATATTTCAAGGGGCTTCATTAGCATCTGCATTGTGCAGCACCTCCAGGGTCAGCTTAGGCTGTAGTTGTGCTCAAGGCTGGAAAGCAAGGTGACAGGGACACCATCAATCTGGCCATATCTAGACCCAGGTTTTGTACCTATTTGCTTTGTCTATTTGACACAGGACTGTGGATGTTCTGTCAGAGTCGAAATGTGCAGGCTGTGCAGAACTTATGACTGGGGAGAAAGGCCTTGTTTTCCTTGAGTGCTCTACAGGGGAGATCAGCAAAAGGAAGGAGCTGTCTGCTTTGCCTGTGCTGTGAGACCACCCACCAGCACAAAATAGGAAGCAGAGGAAAGTAAATAGACCAGATTCTGAGATGCACTCATCAGCTCAATCTGTCCTCTGAACGTTTTTGCAGTAAGACAGTATCGAGATGCAACTGAGCGGAAGGAACTAATCAGTTAGCCCCGATGACAGCATTGAAAATGGGAGAAGAAGCATCCAGATGGCATCAGGCCCTCACAGACGGGGCAGGGCATGATGCCCTGCCTCAGACACAGGGTTATCAGGTCAGACAGACACACTGCTTCTCCATACATAGATTTCTTCTACCAGTCACTGCTACCATGAGTCCTAGAGTATGGAACTCTATGAGGATGATGGCCAAGGTGGTGGTGATGATAATGGTGATGATGACGATTTGGGGATTAAGGAGAACAGAGAGCGTCTGTATGGGAACATCCTAAGTTTTATCAGTACAGTCAATTATAGCTGTTCCTTGATTTATGATTGGAAAGCCTTCAGAAGTTGAAAATACTATGAGTCAAAGATGCATTTAATACACCTAACCTACCAAGCATCAGAGTTTAGCAACACAACATACTGTAGTCAGTTACTTCCTCTCATAATTTCATGGCTGCCTGGGAGCTGTACCTAGCCAGCATCACAAGAGAAAATTGGACCACATATCCCTAGCTCAGGAGAAGATACAAACTCAGAATTCAAGTATGATCACTACTGAATGTATGTCACTTTCACAACATTCTCAAGTTGAAAGATCATGAGCCAAACCATCATAAATTGAGGCCATCTATATTTGCTGAGAGCCTGCTCTCTTGTGAACAGGGTCTGACATTATGTAGCCCAATCTTAATCAATTCAGCTATAAAGTGAGGATTTTTTTAGAAACTGTATGCCTTGTTTTAGGGGTAGGTGAGACTGAATATTCACAGCAGAAGCTAATCTAGAAGAAAGTCCTGTGAAATCCACAGGAGCATGAAAGGAGGGAGGGAAGCAGAATGGAGGAGGGCGGACGAGGAGCAGAAGAGAGCACCTGGCCCTTTCATGGTTAAATGAAATTTGCCTAATATTCATAAATGTTAACACCCAGACCTTAGCAGGGCCACAGGTGCAAAGATTACTAAAGGAACAAGTCCACAAATTCAGAGTTTCTGGTTTGGAGCTAATAGGAATGGTAATGGAGGTAATTAGAGACCAATTGATTACCCAGGATGAATTGAGGCGTGTCATGGGTTGGTGTACATCAGAGCTACAGGACCACGTGTCCTAGAGGCATGGACCAAGCTGGGAAATCCCTGAATTCTGGGGATAGGGTGTTGAGGCATAGAATCCTGCATGCCCAGCTCGCATATGGAACAACCCACAGCAGCTGAGAGTTGGGGAAGCATAGGCAACTTTAACCTGAGATTAAAGGCCAGCTAGTGAAGGGTAGGAAAGATATTTTTTCTCATCTTCCTGATCATTTTGACCTTTGGTTCTTCTTGGAAGCTTCTTCATTCAACCACTATACAATGACTTTGTCCCCTGTCCCAGGAAATACCCTGTCCCAGGAAATACCCTGTCCTGATCTATTTCAAGGACAGAAGTTTATTTCTTTTCTACATTCCCACCTGCTTTATTTCCTTCTCCTCCTTTGATGCAAACACACAGGAAAGAAAAGGGACCTGAAAATTTGAAAACTAAGGCAAGAAGAAGGGAAGAATCAAGTGACCACAGCCTGCCTCCTATGTTCTGTGTATGGTAAAATCCCACGTGGTCATGATCCTTGGGGAACTTACTACCAATATTGAGGCTAAGAAATAAGAAGGATGAATCAATAGTATTATAGTGGAGCCCAGTGTGGTGGCACGCATCTGTATTTCCAGTTATTTAGGAGGCTGAGGCAAGAGGATCACAAGTGTGATGTCACCCAGGGCAATTTAGCAAGACACTATCTCAAAATAGGTAAGTAAAAAAGACTGGGGAGGTAGCTCAGTGGGAGAGCACCCCAGGGTTTGATACTATGCATTGTGTCAAGAAATGAATGAATGAATGAATGAATACATGAATGAATGGATGCATGTGTTCAGATAGAATACATGAGATAGGGAGTGATGGACTGTTATAAACTCTAAGGAAAAATGCCGAAGCCAAGAACCAGTCTCAGCACTCCATGCTTTGATTACGTTATCCCAAGTTCATGTGTTGGGATTTTAATTCCTCAGAGTGGCCGTGTTGGGAGGTGAGGCCTAGTAGGAGGGTTTGGGTCACGGAGGCAGACCCCTGCTGATTAGATTAGTGCCTTCCTACAGCAATGAGGTAGCTATTGTGGAAATTCGGTCATTGTCTCTTTCTCTCTCTCTCTGTCTCTCTGTCTCTCTCTCTGTTTGTCCCTCTGTCTCCCCCTGCCAATGCCTGATTACCCTTTTGCTTTCTAACATGACTTTCAGCAGCACAAGACCTTCTCCAGAATTTGAGAAGCATGTTCTGGGCCTTCTCGGCCTCCTAAATCATGCTTCAAAATAAACTCTATTTTTTTATAAATTATATGGATTCAAGCATTCTATTATAGTAGCAGAAAATTAACTAAGACACATGACACATATCTAAATTAAAAATGTTCAAGAAAACTTTCTTAATTACTGACCCACCCTTACCCAAAGTATTTCCACCTTTGTCCACCTAAGCCCTAGTCTCTTGTTACATGTGCTACTGTCTCCATTGTCCACTGTCACATACTTTCTCTCTCAAGGGATGTCCAGACTCTCCTTCCCCAGGGCCATCTCTTTGCTAGCAGGGAAAGACTGGAGATGTCTCCACACTTGTGCCTCCAGACAGCTCTTGTTCTGTGGGGCCCCTCATGACTTGCTGCCCTCCTAACCCTGGAATAGCTACCCACTCCAGGGAAAGGCCAAAATCATCACCCACACTTGGGTTACTAGGTGACACTGCCACTTGCTGCAAGGAACAGTGCCATGGAGAAACAGCCCCAACAGTGCCCACACAGAGTCAATGGCCCTCAGCTCATCATGGCTCGGCCTCATGACGCAGCCAGCATTACCTCCCAGCCTCATGGCCTAACCATAAAAGGGTTTGTTGAGCTCAGCTGGTTAGACAACTCCATTTACCTGTTTGTCTCTCTGTCACTATTTCATGTTCTCTGATCATTTGCGGAGGCAGGGGTGACTCTAAGTGGAACCCTACACTCCCAGCAGCTGCAGTTCAAAGCACCTTGCCTTATATGACAAGGTAAAGGGCAAGCATTACTGTATTGGTGCTCAGTGACCCACTGTCAATTAAATCTCCATGGACATGGCCTCCTTGGGGAGGAGCGCTGTATTTCCAGGGATGAAAAGAAAGTTCCTCCAGTGGGGGAGACTGAGGGACCAGCTGAAGAAAGGGTGCTGTGGTCACTAGTGTTTTCTCAGGTGCCTTCCTATAGATGCAGGGACTAATGTAGAAATTCACCTTCCAAGAGACTTGAACCCCACAAGCCACATCCTTTCTGACGCCCCCACCACCACATACACACCTACTTCTACGGCACAGGCACGTATCATTATTCCCAATCCTACTTCTCTACCTGAAACAGTTCACAAGACCATTACTCAATAAAAACCTGCAAAGCAAACTATTTGTAACCTCTCAGTGTGCAACCACGTCTGTGTCACTTTGCTCAGCTGCGTTGGTGTCCTCTATCTCACCAGGGACACTCCTACAAAGCCCTGACAGTCTGTCACACTGGGAACTTGGTGCCTGCTCAAGGCAACTTGCAGTTATTCTGACGGAGGAAACAGAGGATCCAATGGTGAAAAGAACATCCCTCAACTACTGCTAATTGGATTTGAAAGGTATAATGGGGTTTGGTGGTGGGAGCTCCATCTAATACAAAAATAGTTTCAAGGCTTTGAAAGCCCGTGGTCTTGGGATGCGGTTTAGAGAAGGCATGCCTGGGTGTAATGTGCTGGGAGGACAAAAAGAAGCCACAATGGGGTGAGGAAGAGCCGCAAGGAAGCCATTTCCTAGCACACACAAGGGCTGATGGTGTTTGCTCCTCTCCAACAGAAGCCAAAGGGGGGCTGTCCCACAGAATAAAAGGGAGCTAGACTCAAGAGCAAGCCAGGAGGCTGGGTGCTTCCCCTGCATGTGGGGTCATGGCTTCATGGAGTGTGCAGTTTGGGGACCCATGGAAGGAGGTGCAGAGGGTACTTCAGAAATGAGCTCTTCCAGCCACTCTGTGTACAGGTGGGGACAACCACTGTAGAGAGGTTAGTACTGACGAAGCTTGCACAGTTGGCAGATTCAAGGGGCGGGGTGGGGCCTCAGCCTCTGTGCTCTGTTGATCCCCTTCTACACACAGAGATGCCATCGAGATTGTCTTGCACCAATAAAATACCTATGGCAGAAACCTTCTCAGTGGACAGATGCAAAGGCAGTCATCAGTGATGTGTCCAACTCCAGGACAATGAATGAGCTTCTCTTTTCTCCTTTGGATGCAGGATCCTGTGTGGAATATGTATTTACCCTGTAGGTCCCTAGAAAAACCCACGTCCATGGCCAGCAAAGCCACTGGGGGTGTGACAGTAATACTGTAAAAGCGAAGTGCCAGCTACCTGAGAAGTATCTATGCATTTGACTCATCATGTCTGTGACCGATGATCATGACTGTCACCTGAATGGATTAAAACACATCGAACAGATGAGTAAAGCACAATTCTGAGTGTTTCTGGATAAGTCGAGGGGGTGTGACCTTGGAGACTACATCTGGTTCCTAGGCCTCACCTCTCTGGAACTCTCCAACATGCTGGGCTTCCCAGCCACCATGAACTAGGGAGCTGTGCTCTGCTACGCCCTTCCACCATGGTGTTTCTGGCTAGGAGTATACCAACCATGAAGTGAAAGCTTTTGAGATCACCTGCCAAATAAATTTCTTCTCCTTTAAATTGTAGATATCATGTGTTTTGTCCAGATGACTAATAAATCTTCCCATATATCACACTATCACTGGCCAGTCCCTAACAGCTGGAGCCCTTCAAGAGCAGGTTTCACATACAACTCTGTGACAACTGTAGGGTCTCATTCAGTGAGTCCCAGTGCAGGCGCTGGGCAGAGATTGAATCAGGCTGGATTAGATTAGCTGCCAAAGCACAGCTGGCTCAGAGGTAACTTGAGCATGCCTTTGCATCAAAGGCAATGGCAACAGTCCCTGGATGTGGAGAGCACACTTTGATGGCTACAAGGAGGGAGAAACCAATTAGAGAGCTGATTCAGTAGCAGGGGAGTGACATCCCATGAGGGACAATGCCAACTCAAAAGAAATACAATTTAATACACCTTCAGGCATTGAAAGGATATACATTTGCCACGTGTACTTAGAGGGGCTTCCCCAGGACACAGCCCATGGGGGCAAGATGGTGGCATGAATTATGCAGGGATCACAGAGGATGGGGTTCTTAACACTCTCTGTCTTAGATGCTGGTCTCTACTCTGCTCACCATGGTTCCATCCAAACCAGGCTGGACTCCAAGGTCACAGGGAGCAGCAGGAGACCCACCTAGGACCAACAGGTGCATATCCTCCCATCTTTCCATTGCTTTCCCGGTAAAATACCAGATGGAACTCCAAGATAAGGACTGATTAAACAGGCGAGCAGGCCCCTGCAGGCTGGTGTCAGATGCCTCTCCCCTTTATGGTGACATGGCATGCCTGCTGCTTTGCATCCTTTTCCCAACCCCCTGCTACCCTCAGGGGATGCAGCAAATTGTACTAGAAAGATCTGAGTTCCCATCCCAGCTCTAATCCCCACCTGCTGTTTGACCTTGAGCAAGAGTTCCAACTCTTTAAGCCCCATCTTTTTCATCTGGAAAGAAAATAACACCTTCCCTCTTAAATTTTGGGTGAGGATAAAGGGAAACACTAAAACAGATGTGACCTTGGTCTCTGAGAGATGCTCACTGAGTGAGTGCTTTCTTTCCTATGTCTTCCTTTGATGGTCTCTGGAAGGCTTCACTTTGCCCTTGAGAGCCCAACCTATGACATGATGAGGAAAGATGGGAGGAGGCAGATAACATTTAACAACAGTTCGCAAGACAGACACTATGCTATACAAGATTATGAGGATCTGCTATAGCTCTTTTGACATGATTTGTAACAGCATAGATATGATTCTGATTTCAACCTTTAGTAAGGGGAGGAAGATGATGAGTAGTTAGGCAAGAAATAGTGCAGAAGTAGACAAAGACCACGGCACATGGACTCAGCCCTGTGCCTGGACTTCGTGTGTGTGGACAGGGAGTGAGGGGCAGCAAGGGGAACTCTGATTACCTCTGTACCTTCTGTGATTAAACATGTTTGATGACATATTTGTTATGAAAATTACCTAATGAGCTGCAAGATTATAATCTAGCAGCAAAACATATTATCATAAATATTACAAATTAAATTAGGCCACCTTTGGTAAATCAAACAAATAATAAGAGTAATTGAAATTCTAATACACTGATGCATTCCAGCCCACTTTGTTGCTCAAAATGTTCTTTTAGATTACTGTATTTGCTCTGGACTATGTGGACTGGAGATGGGAAAGCCTATCTGCTCATCTGTCAATCTAACTGTTTTAATGAAATGTCCCCAGGAGTGAAGTGAATCTACTTGGATGATGTGACATACGGTCATGTAAATTAGAGGAGTTATTCTATGACTGTATTTCAAAGTGACCTCCAGGCTTTGGTTCTTTGGCAAA
The DNA here is from genome assembly GCA_004365215.1 of Cuniculus paca. Lineage (NCBI taxonomy): Eukaryota > Metazoa > Chordata > Mammalia > Rodentia > Cuniculidae > Cuniculus > Cuniculus paca. Next base: position 6,679 of record RJWT010027203.1, on the reverse strand, counting down.
ATTACATAATTTCCTGTTTTTAACTTGAAGACAGAGATGGGTATTCATTTTTGACATTTTTATCTACAGTTTGGGACAAGAGTATTTTCTACGGGGACTGACTGGAGTGAATAAGATAGTTTTCTTTATCATCATTAAAATTTTGAAGCCCCACTTCAACTAATTTATTTTAGAAGAAACTGGTCTTCTCTCTTTCAATTACTGAGAGATCACCCTCTCTCTTCTTAGTCTTTCAATATAGCCACTATTAGAAATAATCAATATATTATTGTCAAACAAAAGCACTTAGACAATTTCATTTTCACCAGCACAGAATAAGATGGTGTTGAAAAAATCATTTTGTAAACTGCAGACTGTTACTAGGATGATGAGTAGAGACTGCTCTGTGCTCTGGTATCTGCTTTCTCTTTTTCAGCACAGGGAAAGACCATTTCTCCCAGGATTCCTTGCAGTAAAGCTGGGGCCACACAAATGAGTTCCACCAAAGGGATGTGAGTAGAGGTTACTCAAGCCATCTACCAGCCTGATTCTCTACCACAGCCACTTAAGGGGACACGTGCTTCAGATGATGTATTACAAGAGGAAAACCTAAGTGAAAACTTACTTTTCAGATTCAGGTAACACATGTAGATATTCTCCCATGATGCACAGAGCTGAGACGTATAACTCTATGTCTATGCCATAGCTAAATCATCTTATCTGTTCAATTCTGATCGCAATTTTTGGTCAAGAAAGCAGTCACATCCTTTTCATTTCTCTGAAACCTTATTAAGATCTTGTTTTTTTGGTAAGTTACTTGCCAGTAACAAACTAAAGCTTTTATTTCATATCAAGAGGAAGGTACTATTGGTTTAGTACATCCATTAATCCTCATGACAACTAAAGAGACAAATATTATTCCCATTTTATCGATTAGGATATTGAAGTTCAAAGAAAAATAACTTGGTTGAGGTGACATAACTGTGTTAAAATATAAATCAGGATTTAAACACAGAAGTTTCTGATTTCAGGCTCTTTTGTTTGAAGTACTCATACATTGCCTCTTGTCTATGGAATTAAAATAAAGCAAAATAATTCACAAGATGATATGACAAAGGGTCTCCTTTATGTATCTTTAAGCCAGGCAAGGCTTGGGCAGAGATAAAGAAATGAGCAAAACATAGTCTCTCCTTGAAGGAGATTGCATGCAGATGTTAGATTTTTTTAATTAACAAACTTTGTATTTTAGAGTAGTTATGAGTTTACAGAAAAGTTCAATGGAAAATGACAGAATTTCCACATAACCCATCTTGTCCTTTCTATTTTTAATATCTGCTAATATTATGCATTTGTATGGTGCATTTGTTACAATTCATAAGGCAATATTGGTACATCTTTCCTTTTAAATTTATTTCTATACAAGGATCTAAAAATAACCCTTAATTTCTATATCACTTTTCCCCCCATTTTTCTTCATTTGAAAATTTCCTTATAGTAATGACTTTCCTGGCTTTTTTTTTTTTCATCTTTCTCTTTTCTCAGAAATTGGTTATGATTTCTTTAAAACACAATGGCCACAGTACAGGGTAAAGGGAAAAAAAAGACAAAAATAATAAATATCAAAGACAAAATATCAAATGTGCAAATTCTCAGAGATAATTCATGTAAAAACAGAAATGGTTATAACCAAGATGGCAGTGATGAGTATGGGTATGCAGATTTACACACACACACACACACAGAGCGACCGGCAATGGCATCTAGGGACCTAAGTCCCCCAAGCTCTACCTTCTCTGCCACGACCTTGTCTTGGAGAACACAAATCTCCCCTAACTACTTGGGGGTTGGGTTGGGAGATTAAGAATACAGAGCCTTGGTTGGCAGGAAGGTGGAGCATCTCCAAGGAAAACCATAATCACCACTTCTACGTCACCTTTGATCCCACGGTGAATTCCTGGCCCACATCTCAGCACTTGGCCCTTTATAAATAAAGAGAGGTGAAATAAAATAAAATAAAATAAAATAAAATAAAATAAAATAAAATAAAATAAAATAAAATAAAATAAAATAATAAAATGAGGTACAGACTCTACCTAAGTCCCCTTCCTCCAGCAGTAGGTAGAGTGTGAAGAGAGAGCACATCAGAGAAAAAAGTGGCTCCCAGGGGTCAGAGTACTGACCTTTGTTCTTTCACTTCTAGAGGCTGGTTCTGTGCCAGGCTCCTTTCAGTTTCATCTCTGGATAGCTCACTCCTCATCTCCTGTCAGCCCTACTTAGGAGGATAGGGAGGTATGTGTCCACACTAGGCACATTTCTATGAGATCACAACAAATCCCTCTCTTGAGCATTAACCTCTATTATGGTTGGATCTTAATTGTTCCTCAAAAACTCATGTGTTGAAGTGTTGGTTCCTAAGGCAGCAGTACCCAGAGATGGGACCCATGAGAGATGACTGGATCATGAGGGCTTTGACCTCATGCAAGATTAATTCATTTATGGATTCAGAATTTAATGGGGATGGGATGGTAGAAATTTTAGGTGATGGGGCTTAGTTGGAGGAAGTTAGCCATTGAAGTGTGTCATGGAGGGTACACTTTATGCCCAGACCCTTCCTCTCTCTTTTTGCTTCGTGGTTATCATGATATGAACAGAGTTGCTCTACCATGCACCACTTACCATTATATTCTGCTTCATCCAGAGGCCTAGGAACAAGGAGCCAAGTATCCATAAAAGAACCTTTTAAAACCCTGTAATTGTACATTTCTCTTTCAAATTAATCTACCTCCAGTATTTTGACACAGAGGTGGAAAACTAATACAGTCTTCAATTTCTTGGGAGGGAAGACTGCAGGATAACACACTAGTTTGGTGTTTCTTGGTGTTCAGGAGGACAGATCTTTTGAGAAGTTGAGTAGGATAACACACTAGTTTGGTGTTTCTTGGTGTTCAGGAGGACAGATCTTTTGAGAAGTTGAGAATATGACAGTAGCTTGTGAAGAAAGTCCAAGTCTAAAGTCTATGGAGGTGGTGCTGAGCCCCATCAAAGAAGAGAAATTTTCTCACCCAGAAATACTAAAGAAAGAAGGGACCAAAACTTCTTGTCCTTCTTCACAGTGAGGGTCACCTGGCTACACCATTCACCTGGATGGTGCTGGTAGTAACATAGGGCAGATGTCCTATGATGCCTGGCCATCTCATAGGGAATCAGATAGAGGGCTGGGTTTGCTGTCTTTACCCTTGAGGGCTGCCGCAGGGGACTGGGAGTGTGATAGTAATGGCTGTGGCTACACGTGTGTATTTGCATCACATCACAAAGGTGCTGTTGCTAGTCACTCACATCCTACTCAACATCAGAGATGTACATCTGACCAGGAGGACTGAACCTGGGATGAAGCCACTGCTGTTGCCTCTGGTGCCACCCTTGTCACTAGGAATCAGGAGGCTGTGTCTGTGTAGATGTTTCACCAGGCATGTTTTAGATGAGGATGGCCACCTACAGAAAGCACACGCACCAATCAGAGGATGGGTGTGGCTTTAGTAAAGCCAATCTGTGCATGCCCTGTGACAGTTGTGCCACTGGAAACAGTTGTCTGTTGTGCTTCCATGTGTGAAATAGTAGCTTGCAGCATTGTGTGAAGGCTTCCTTCTGGCCTGTGTAGGCACATATGCACGTCTATCCTGGTATGAATTCAGGACGTGGCTGGAGGTGAGAGAACTGGCCAAAGGCCTCTGGCTGTTGCAACAGTTATTGGCCCAAGTGAATGTAGAAGTGCTGGCCCAGCTCAGAGCTGCTGACAAAACTTTTATGGGCAGAATGGGGCTGGTCCTGGTATGGAACTTGGAGTGAATCTGCATCTGATTTTGAGTTGAATGAGTACAGCTTTGATCTTTATAGCATAATATGATGTAAACATTTTCCAGAAACACTTTGATTGTATAAAGAACACCCAGGGTCACACAGCAAGTTTATGGAAACTGAATCCAAGAGCTCAAGGCTATATTCACTGTTGTGTCACAGTTCTTTTGCTGCTGTGGGGTTTGCTATCTTTGTGATGGTCATCATCATCACCAGGGAAGAGGCCATAAGGGTCATTTATCTCACCACTGTGAGGTCTGAGAAGCAGCTGCATGGCTATGTGGGTCAGTTCTGACCTTGACTCTATCCCCGCCCGAAGCCTCAGTTGATGACCTTGAGGTAGGCATTGTCAACAAGGTGTGGGGGTGTGGTGAAACCAGCTAGAGCTGTGGGCTGTTCTCTTACTGATGAACACTGTGTCCTCACTAGCTCCTGAGACAGTGGGGATAGAGGACCAGAAACAAAGGTTAAAATTGAAATGACATTCTCCCATTCTATTCCTCCTTCCTTCCTATCATCAGGTTCCTTCTCCTCCTAGGATTCCAGATTCGTACCATGATCACTATCATGCTAGAGCCAGAGGATGGAAGGGGTAGGATTTGTCAGAAGTAGTTGTAGTTTGATCTCAGAAAACCCTAACTCCTACACACCTCTTCCCTCAGTAGTACCAGAATCACATGGAGTGGGGAGGAAGGGAGGGAGAAGAAAAAGGAGAAGGAACTCAATACATGTTTATTAACTAAAATCCATAAGTTATATTAGAACTCAATTTTTATCTTACATTCTACAGGCTTGGACAAATACATAATGGCATATATCCACCACTATAGCCTCAATAGAGTTGTGTCTTAGTTACTTTTTTGTTGTCACTGGGACAAAGTACCCAATACCCAAAATTAAGGAAGGAAAGGTTTACTTAGCTTACAGCTTGTGGAGGTTTCAGTCCATAATCAGCTGGCTCCAGGGCAGGGTGGCATGGCACAGGGGCAACACTTCAAGGCAGCAGCTAGCAAAAGCAGCCAGAACAAAAAGGGGGGAACGAACCTCTTTTCCTCCCTTACATTGTACACAGCTTACCACCCCACCCCCACCCCCCACCCCTGTGCCAGGGTGGGTGTAGCACTCACACAATCTCTGTGCCTTCCTCTTGCATTGGATGAGGATATTTACAAAGAAAGGATCCTGGCTTACTACTGAGTCAGTTAAACTTCCCAACTTCTAAAGTTGACACACTGTATCAACCGTAACAAGCAGGAATCACAGAAAAGCTTCATGGAAGGAGTCTAATATAGAGTGGACTTTAAGAATGGTTGGGATTTTCAGATCAACCAAGAACCACAAATAAAAGCAAGAGGAAGGAATTCACAAGGCATTATTCAAGGAATAGTAGTATGGCAGTTTGTATTAGACAGAGAGTACATATTTCAAAATATAACAAGTGTGAACATTTACTTGGCACTGTTACATGTCAGGAAATTGCTAAACATTTTACATGGATTATTTCATGTAATCCACAGAACAATTTATAATACAAGTACTACTGTTGTTATTTTTAATTAATAACTGAAAATTCAAGTTTAGAAAGGGATTTTAAACTTCTCCAAAATGATACAACAGGAATTTGGAAGTACTGGGATGCAAACACATACATAATGATTTGAAATCATTTTGTCTCTATATTACATTATAATTCCTCCCTAATAAAACCAAAAAATATAGCAGATATGTGGGAAAGGTGAATTAGAGACTACCTGAGATTGACTTACATATCAGGGAAAAAAAGACTATTTTCTGTTCACAGTGTAGTCTTCAAGAAAATCATAGAGGAGCATTTCCTTCTGATAATCAAGACAAAAAAAAATCTAAGTACAAATCTACAGCATCTTGTCTGCTTCATCACAGCTTATCTAGATTATAAAAACCCCAAACTCAGATTCCGAGAATGCCATGGTCAAATCCTACCCTTGGATGTTATCTTGAAGATGGTATGTCAGGGAGACAAAGGGAAAGGCAGAAAGCTAGGCAGAGCCAATTAGAAGGGAACTAACATTACTCATGTGCAGGTCCAAAAAGATTTGGATGGAAAATGGCAGAGCTGCGTGAATTGAAACAAATGGGAGGTTACTACAGAAAATGTGGGGGAAGAATTGACCGGGCTTGGGGATAAGAAAGACGCCTGGAGACTTACAGGTGCCTGTAAGAACGATGGACATATTTTTTGAAACACTAAAAGTTAGACTAGAGGGTAGCATTAGAGCAAAACGCTTGGACTGAGATCTCGCAGACACCAGCTGAACAGGAGCAGCAGGTGGAATTATCCTAAGAAGTTGGAGGTCAGGTCTAAATTGTAGAGAGGGATCAGCACAGAGTTCTGGATCTGAGTCACCACCATAGTAGAGAGAAGTGCGAATTACTAAGCAGAGAGGGAAAGAGAGGTATTCGGTTTCTCCATGACTGGTCCATGAAAGAAGCAGGAAGATAAGAAGGGACAGAGAGGGACACCCCAAAAGGCAGCAGAAATATCCCCAGCAGACACAACACAACCTGGGATGACTGAGAAAAGAATAGCAGGGTAGAGTGAGGAGAAGTGACCAGAGATGCTGGAAGCAATGAAGGGCCTGCCTTTTCTCAGGCACCGAAGGCCTAAGAGAATAGAGTTGCAGAAAGTTATTGTCTGGGCACAAAGGGAACGAACAACATCATCAGTGCTCAAGTGACTGGGAGGAGGAAATGGAGCAGCTGACTCTAAAGGCACCCAGCACGAGGAGCTCAGCTCCCAAACACTCCAACAAGTGTGACAGCGGCCACCCTGGAGCACAGCATATGGGTGACAGGGGCAACCGGG
>RJWT010027202.1:0-15580 GCA_004365215.1 Cuniculus paca | reverse complement strand
AAAAAATGCTTCAAAAATTAACTACAAAGTAAATGGTCTAAGTGAACTACTCACTTAGGCAATGTGATGAGTTATACAGTGGTGTGATAGACACGCACATGTACAATACTCACATATACACACATGCACCCAGTTTATCCACCACCAAGATAAAATACATTTATGGAAACCCAAAGATTCCTCTTTGCAACTCAGCAGGCAGCAGCCTCCGAATCAAACCCACGTTCAGATTTAGCACTCTAGATTCCTTCTCCCTTCCATGAAATTCATAAATGAAATCATGCAGTGTGCTCTCTGGGGGTCTGGCTTTTCCTCAACATTATAACCATGAGATTACTTCTGATGTTTTGATTATTATTTTTCTTTGAAGAAAGTAATAAGCTATAAATTTCAAAACAAACGTTCAGATATTTTGAATGATCATTCTCCCAGAAATTATTTCCTTAGTCCAAAAAAGAAAACAGAGACCATAGTTAATGCTGAAAGGATCAGTATTTCATAATCTATGTGGGAAAACTAGTTTGATGTTTGGATACGTATTAACAAATATTTAGTATTTTCTCATAATGTTCTCACTATAATAATTTTCTTCATGAAAAATCCTATGAACATCATCTATCTCATTGGATAATGTTACAAAGACTTTAGCAGGTCACATTAATATTTTCGATAGTGAGATTTAGCTTTCAAGAGTATTCTAATTTTTTTAAATATAATTTGCTTTTTAAGAGCAGCTTTACATTCTTCAAAAAATTAAGCACAGAGTTGCCACATTTGTCCTGTCCCCATGCATAACAGCCCCCCTTACTACCGGCACCCACATTAAGGTTGTACTCACCTCTCCCATTGTACAATGTGTGTATGAGAAGCTCCCCAGTGTGCGTTGTGTACATGCTGAGGTTGGACAGGTTCGGATGATCATCCAGCCACTGCACCACCGTGACCGAGACTGTCCATCACCCTCCAAGTTCCCCTATACTCTCTCACTTCTCAGGCTGCAGACAGTTGCTCTTTATAAATCTAAAGTTTTGTGTTTTCTAGAACTTCATGAAAATGGACTACAGAGCATGTATTCTGGTGACAGGCTTCTTTTATTTGTAAAATGCTTTTAATAATCATTCTCACGCGTGTGAGCTCTCTGTTTTTCTGCTAAGCAGTGTTCCATTGTCTGGACGCATGGCCCATCACAGCTTGCTGAACTGTTGAGCAGCCGAGAGAAACTAGTTTCATTTTGGTTTTTTGCCTATTAAATAAAGCTGCTATAAATTTTTGAGTGCAAGTATTTATGTGAAAGTATGTTTCCACTTCCTTTGGGTAAATATTGAGTGCTTAGACTTCTGGGTTGTATAGTGAGCTCTGTGTTTAGTATTATAAGAAACTCACAGCCTGTTTTCCAAAACTGACACAGTTTGACATTTTCCTAAGTAATCCATGCAAATTCTACTTCCTCGTTCACACTGGAGATTACCAGTGTTTTTGGTGTTAGTTATAAAGGACAACACGCAGCAAACGCACATCCGCGACTGTTTTGCCTTTTCCTAGCGTCAAGTGCACTTGTTTGCCCTGTGCGCTCTCCATAAAATCCTACGTAAATATTCTTCACGCTGTGAGAGCTGCTTTATTACTATAGAGTTGTAGAAGTCATTTATGTATTTGAATTTGTGTTTTGAAATCAATTTCTCCCAGTGAAGTTCTTGCCTTCTTATTTTAACAGTGTCTTTCTAAGAGCTGAAGTTCTGCGTTTTACATAAATCCAAAAACTCGACCCACTTCTCTTTCACTAGGGACACAGCAACAGCCCGTGCCCCACGCACTCCTTGCTCAGTGGGCTGCGCTCACAGGGGCAGTGGGCTCAGGCAACCGCTGACCCCACACGAAAGAGGGTCCCTGGTTCTTCTGTCTGTGCACCTCGCTCTCCTCTGGAGCTTTAGACGGTGCAGTCTAGTTTCTCTGGCCTTTCAGAACTTGGTTCTCTGTGTCCTCAACCCAGGAAAAGCTGTGCCTTGCATTTGTGGCCCCCCCACACCACTGTTGAGGGGCTGCGCCCAGCAGTGAACGGCTGACCTGTGTGATTCCTGCCAACACCCCCACTCTCAGGGACCCAGGCCTGGGCCACCTGCTGTTCCTGCCTTCAGTCCACTGCCGTATCACTCTATGATATGTTTTTCTTAATCGTTCAAGGCAGAATGGAGAATCGGTCCTTTTCATATCACACTGGCCAGAAGTGTCAATCTTAGTCTTTCACGATATTGGAAGTACCATAATCCATATTGGATGTATTGACCAACATTTCTGTTTGACAAATAATGATGTCAGTAACATCAACATTCTAATATACTCTGACAAATCTGTTGTGTAAGTACTAATACATTTCCATAAAGTCAGATTACTTCCTTCTTTAAAAGCTTCTATGGGGACACCTTTATTTGGGGGCGGTATTGAACTCAGGTCCTCACGTGCACTAGGCAAGCACCTTACCACTGAGCGCTCTTCACCGCACTAATTTCCTATTGTATCATGTGGACTCCTCCTCTCTGACTGATATTGTTCACTTCGTATTGAGATCTTGGCCTGGCTGTCCCGTAAACATGTTAATGACTACTGCAGGCCGGATTGTCTTCATCGCACTTGCTTGTCTGTGGAGAATCATGATTGGGTAGAGGCAAGGCAGGAGTCACCGATCACCTGAGCATTTTGTGGATGCCTGTAGGGTACTTGGGATCAAACACAGTGCTTTCTGCCTCTGAGCTGCATGCCCAGCTCATCATGTGAGCATTTGGTTTGACTAACTAGACAAATTAAATTACCTTTAAGTCTTACAGCTGCTCAACTCAGTTATAGGCAATTTAATGTGGTCCTAGACGATGTGATCAAGACACTTGCATTCCCCACAGATGGCTTTCCAGAAAACACTCTGGGTTATAATCACCCTGCTCACAGACCTGCCCATGTTCCAGAAGTGCAAATTTAAACTCTTGCATGTGACATCAGAGCCCCATCACCATTTGACTACAGTTTATAATTTCAGTCTCATCTCCATCTACCCCTACTCCTGAAAGGAAGCATAATCTGGTGTAAGTTTATGGGCTCCAGAGTCCAGAGATTTTTATTTTTTTGGTGATACATTCATGCAAGATTTACCAAGGTGCTGTAATCTCAGTTTGGGGCACTCAGGCAAGCGTGCAGGTGACAGTGTTGGTGCCCTCATTGCAGGGCTGGAAGAACCACATGCTGATGTGCTTTTCTAAGTGTGTAACATGGGCGGCCTTTGAAACACTTAAATTCTTGTTGGTATCTCCATCCGTAATCATCCGTGCTCCATAAACATACTAATCGGGAGGCCACTCCCACTTCCTCTAATGCTCTGTCTGTCACTCTTGGGCCTGCTGAGATTCTTACGATCATCCAAGGCCTGCCTCAGAAACCGCCATCTCTATCATCTCTTACACTCTGTGGGCAGAATTAGTATTTTCTTCCTTTGTGTTCCAATTATTCTGTTAACTCATCAGCTATAAGAATGATACTAGTAACCAATTATTTATACATCTAGTTGTCAAACTCACTGCATAGTGTGTTCATTCAAAAGATGTAGAAAATTTACAATTGAAGTGAGATATACTTACATATGTGCACACACATATATGTATTAGAGTTCACTTATTCTTATATTTGAAGAACTTGTTTTTCCTAAAAAGTACATTTAGCTGACAAACAGAATCTGAAGGCCTGTATTGTACCTGGATTGATTTAATTCCTTTGGTTTCCACTGAAATTAATCAGACAGACAGGGTCTGCTGCCCTTGTAATTCCCAGTGTAGATGTTAAAGAATCACAAAAATGGAGTTGTAAACATTGTGAGTAAAGTTAAAATGTCTCTATGGCAGAAAACAACAAACTAATCTCCCTTTAAATTCTAGGGAAGACTTCCTAGAGGTGGAGACTGATAAGATAGCATGTGAACAACAAGTAGAAATTAATTTGCTTTGGAGCAAGAAGGCAGGAAATGCAGTGTAGATTTGACCATTAATCCTGAGGTGCCAACCTCATTAGATGAAAAGCAACTATGGGATTGGGAAAATACACTGCTGGGTATGTCAGGGTGGTCACAAAGGCCTGACCGTGGGCACTGACTGGTCCCTGATCCTTCCTCTCTGGTGCTGTCCCCTGCTCTGCTCCCAGTCGCCACGAACTCAGCAGCTCTGCCCCACCCGGCCTGGCCACTGTGATGTTCCTGCCTCAGAGCCTGCTGACCATAGACTGAATGTCCTGAAACTCTTCCTTTAGGAAGTGGTGGTAGATGTAGAGTCTCAGCCATAAGAAAGCTGAGTAAGATAGTGGACCAAGGTTGTAGGTACGACAAATGCAAATACTCTTAAAGATAGCATATACCTCTTAATTCAAAGGTAGTCTCCAGAATTACCCTGCCTACTTCGCATTCCTAAAGGGGATGGCGCAGACTGAGATATACCCTCAACATGAGATCTGTAGTTGGAAAGTGGCCATAGCAGCCAGCAGTGTATCCCATATACTGCAAGACCATTGGAGGCGAAGGGACATGAAGAGGTTGTGTCGGTATTGCAGAGTGGAGGCTGGGGTAGATGGTGTCACCGCAAAGACAGCGAAGTGACAACAATAAGAACTACTCAGGAAGTTGTTTCTGCAGGAACTACTGATTGACTGGATGTGGGGGAGGAAGGATGGAAATGGCCTCCTGGGTCTCAGGTAGCTAGAGTCATGACCTAGTGAAAAATTATCTGAGTGTCCAGGACTTTCTTGTGATTTACATTTTCATATAGAAGAAATTATCTCTGATGGCTTTGATTTGAATGATATTTTCAAAAAAGTAGAAGATTTAATCTTGCTGGGCAATATTTTTTGAAGACTGGTAAAGGAAACATGCAGATCACTCTTTTCCAATCATAGTTAAATGCAAATCAGTTTGCACGTGGGAAATACTTAATGGGCGGGTGCTTAATGAATTTATTAGAAGGGGTGGACTGCTCAGAGGGATGATCATGTGGGAATCCCTGTCTGCAGGAAGCAAAATGAAACTTCACTTATCAAATTATTCTAGTAGTACACTTCCAAGAATTATTTATCACATGTTTCTTTTATTCTTCTCTATTTTTTCTTTGTATGTGAATAGGTAAATAAGAACTCTAATTCATCATTTACAGTCCAAATTTCTTATGAAAGTAATTACTCTTTTGTTTTTATACACTATTCAGTTGTCAGGAGGAAATTTAAATATTTACCTCAAAATTATGTATGTATGGTAGTAGTTTGATGTAGTTTTACCAGAAATTATAAAGTTAGCAACTTTATAGGTACCTTGCCCCAAATCTTTCCTACAGATTTATGTCTTTCTAAATCCTTCTAGATAAACATGCCCTGAACTTAGTATAATTCTATGGCTTGTATGATGACCTATAGAATACATAAAATTGCTGGAGATGAAGAATATCCTTCAATCACAATGTTTTTCTCATCAAGGAATAAAGACCTTCACTGAATTATGACTCAATTCTAGTATATTATTTAAATTTAAAGATTGACTTAGGAAACTGTCACTTTATCATATCTCCTCTTAAGATCAGTGAGAATTCAAAGCTTAGAGTATATTTATATAAATATTCAATTGAATAGTCATTTACATGATTCACTTTAATGCTCTCCTCATGTTTCAAGAACTGTACAAATGTATTGACTAAATATTTTTGTTCTTTATAAGATATAAATGATCTGACCACAACCCTTTACAAATACATCATCATAATTTTTGACAGTATATTTCCTGAACAAAGTTAAAATCTGCTGAATTTTCTTTCTAAAGCAATTTCTTTAATCCTTCATGATGTATTTTAATGCATTCTTTAAAGATTCCATAAGTATAAATGGGCATGCTAAGGCTTTGAAAATTGCTATGGAAATTGAGAAAGCAGAACACCCTTTAGGAGTATTCTTGGAATTCTTCCCTTTGCTGTATTTATCAAACAAAAACCAAAATTTAAGAAGAGCCTCAGAATATTTTACCCTCATGGCAATTGCGTGAATGGGTCCCAAATGCCTCAATCAAAATAACCAGCCTTATATTCTTCAACTCTGGGCCTCATGTGCTCGGAACCACAGCTACAGAGAAAAGTTTTACAAGCATCATTTAAGTCACCATACCCTTTCCAAAGTTCTTGCCAAACTTCTACACAGTAGGAACTGTGAAAATGCGTGCCAAAACCTCACGTTCCTGATATAGCTTCCAACAGCTGCAAACCCTTGAAGCCTCTAGTGCAGCTGCCTTGAGTCGAACTATTGAAAGGACCCACAAAGGCAGATACACGGACTACATATGTCCAATAACTTTAGAGCAATAATAAGAATATGTGGTTGTATTAAGGCCATTAGACAGGAGGGAAATTGCACAAGCAGTCTCTAATTGACCTTGCAGTGAGCGTCTGAGATCCCTCACTGTGCCTCCATTAGTCTTCAAATCATCTACTTTTGTTAGGATTACATATCCTTTCAACACACAAACCCACACGAGACAGAGGGCGATTATGTTGGTTCAGTCAGTGCCCAGTCTCTGATTTGCAATTTTCCAAGGCAATGCCATCTGAACAGTTAATTCCTGAAAAGTCTACAGCAATTCCTGGCACCAAATTATTACTAGGAATCCAATATATGTGATATATATACCAAATTGGAGAATGGAACCTACCACAGACATCTGATCTGTACTATATAAAAACAAAGAGCAAATTCAAGTGAAACCTCACATCTGATGAAAAAAACCTAAAACATGTTTTTCTTCCAATTTTTGAAAACTAGATTTGGCCATGCTGTGCTCTTGCTCCCATCGAAGATCTAAACAAGTTCACTTACTACTTTAGAAGTGTTTTACCTTTCTTTTGAAGAATGTTAGAAAACTAGACATCTGAAAACTGCTTTTTCTGTTCTTTCAGCTTCTTTTTACAGTTAAGTGAACATTATTGAGCAGAACTACATGAAGATCAAACTGACATCTAAAGATTTTTGTTGTTTTATGGGAACAGCCTTGTCAAATCCATATCTCTTCACTCGAGCACAGTTACACGGGACTCTTGTGCCCAGCTTCTGTGCCCCACTTCCTATCTCTTCTGATATTCATCATCACTGGCACAGGAGTAATCCTGGAGTGAGGGACAAGTCAAAGCTGGAGTAACTTACACGCGAGGGGACACTAAAGCCTGTTTAAGGTCTTGTCCATCAGGAGTTTGAAATTATGGAGTGTAAAGCTGGAAGAGACTGTAATGATTAATGCTGATTATATGACTTCATGCAGGAGAGGCAGGATATGAAAAGTAGAGGGGCGTGTAATTTGAAAAAATTGGGGAACACACAGATTTGTGGTGCCATAGCTACATTAATGATTGCCTTTTCCTCCTTTGCATTATTCAAGTACATAATCCTCACATTTATTGCCTGCCACTGGAATACTTAGAACCTTTCCACTATTTCACAATGTTGTAAATGTACACACACATTTATTGTATATGTGTATATGGTCCTGTGAGTGTCATCTTGTGATGAACATCTTTGTGGGCGGTTTTCGTTAGATCATGGTTAGTATGAACTTGGATGGGGCTATGATGAGATTCATTATTCCTAACCCATAGGATTGTCACTCAGTTTCCGCTTGAAATGCTGTCCTCCCAGTCTGTCCTTCCCCGAAGTACGTTGTTGGAGGATGCGACTTGCTTGGCAGTTCTGCACATTTTTGTTCTTTTTCTAAGAGTGTGTGACTCCACATGCATCATGAAGGAAGTGTGCCCACTCCTCTTCTCACACCAAATGTAACAAGGTGGGTGACTGCAAAGCCCAGCTCCACTGGGCCCTAGGGATCTCGTGAGACTCTTTACCCAGGAGTCTCCAGGGACCCAGAATGCAAGCTTGCTTCACTGAGATCGCAGCACCAAGATCCCCTTTCTAAGCATTTTGCCTCACACTGCATCTGAAACTGCTTCTCAGTGAACCTGAATCCTGAGCTTATTCAGCGCTCCTTGAGCGCCACAGTCTGCTGGGGCCAGAAACACCTTGAGACTCTGCCAAGCGAACGAACAGTGTGGCAGAAAAGGGTGAAGGGCTTGTTGGGAGATGAGATGGGAAGTACCTGTCTTCTATGAGGATAGGCTCTTTGTTTTAAGATACCTGCCTCAAGGGCAGAAAAATACAGATACCTATGTGAACCTGTGTCAGTGTGTTTTGGGTTTATATATATGACACCCAAGTGCAGCAACAACATTGTAATAGCATGAAAAAACATACCTTCAGCTTTCTGTTGCCAGCTATTTTGGAATTTATTGGCATGTATTATAAAAATAACTTATTGAGCTTGGTATCAGTAAAAATAACTAAAATGCATTAATGCCAACTAAATGACAGACACTTCCAGTTTGTATATGTTAATCCACATAGCAGTTTTATGAGGTGACTGCTTTAATCCCTTTGTCTAGGTAAGTTACCTGAGTCCTCAGAAGTCGAAATTACCTTCCCTAGCTCAACTGCAAGCCAGGCCCCCAGCCATGCATTCTCTGCAGAGCTCCTCTGTCCTGACCACAGCAATGATCTGCTACCAACGCAAAGATGGTGTGAGGTCTAGAGAAGGTGGCATGGCAGGACAAGCCACCACGCCTTTCCCAGAAAGATTGTATTTATTGTAGACATCCTGAAGGCAGATAAGATGGTGCATAATTTTTCCAATCTTTAACATGGAAGGACTGTTTCAAAAAAAGACAAGGCATATTCGCTTACTTAGGGAAGTAGGTGTTTGTGTGAGTGCACTAATGCACGGTGGAAACATGTATGCTCCTCTCTTCCACTCGCTTGGGGACCAGCGTGGGCACCTCCTCCTCTAGCCCGTTTCCCCTTCAGCTCCCAGAACACTGTCCCTCTGTATGAAGCGAAAATGGAGGTTGTGAATTGCAGTTCATGTTTTCATTCTTGCTTTGACTGAACATCTGCTCACCCAGGACCAGCGTTTTTAGCTCCATCTCCTCATTACTATGGTTACCATGGTATATGCTCTATTTTAGTCCTGTATCTATTGGCGTGTGGCCATCCTCTCTTGAGGGAAGAAAGAAGTTTTCCAGAGCCAAACTGGCCGTCTATTCAGTAAATATGGTAATTTTTGCCTATGCCTAGTTTCCACCCGTCCCCTTTCCTTTTATGACTGGCGTTATTCTGTTAGGAAAAGGATCATTCCATCCAACATTTTTTGTGTGGATTTAACCACACATTTTCTACTTAATTACTCTCTCTGTTTTGAAAAGTTTCCCCTTAATTGCACTTATATAGGATTCGTTTCTATAGTCATTGTGATATGTAAATGTGACAGTTCCTTGCGTCTATTCCTCTAAATATGGTAACGAGGAGGAAGATGCTCGCTATTTCTAAGTGAAGACCATACTGTTACTGTATTTTCCCTCCCTGTAGGTTGGGCTCTGCCACAGCAGCCGTTAGCCACGTGCAGCCACCAAGCGATGGAACTGTGCTGAATTGTCCTGTGTACAATTTAAAGACTTCATAAGAAAAGAACTGTAAACTGTCTCAATAACTTTTATATTACAACAGTTTGAATTAATGTTTTATATTAGGTAAGATTAATACATTATTAAAATTAATTTCAACTTTTACATTGTTGTTTAATATGATTGATAGGACATCTAAAATATTGTATATAATCTATATTGTATTTCCATGAGTGCTACTTTAGTGCATTTCTGAAATTCGATATGAAGTCAGTAAAGACTATGATTAGTATCATCATTAATCAGGATCATATGCATCTTCTTATTGCCAACTATGTCTCTACCCATGTCTCCATAGGTCAAAAGTGTCTGTCATTTAAAAGAATCACAGTTAAATTCCCAAGAAAATTGTGAAACACAAATCTGTACTTTCCAATAAAAACTAACTGTATGGTGGGTATGAGTAAGTAGGTAGATGGATTTTCAGATGCTATCCAGTTCTCTTTCTCTAACACATATATCAGTGAAACAATTTCTTAGTTGAACTAATAAATTAATATCTTCATAACTATGATATATATGCCAATATAAAATGTTTTTATCAGGTAATAAAATTTTATAGCCAAAATATGCATATAAAAGATTTAAGGAACAAAGACATGAAACTCATGATGCTTAGTTATGAATGAGAGTAGAAACATCAAAGTAACTACTTAACTTAGGCACAAATCTAATTTTATGTTTTGTAAGCCTATTGTTTCAGGTTCTGTATGGAAATATCATTCATAATAAATAGTAGAGGAAGGGAAAAAATTACTAGGACATTCTAGTATTTGCACAATTTTTCCTCATCACCAATATATACCATTGGTACAAATTACTTCAAATAATAGTTTTTACAGAGAGTTTACCAGTGTGGAAATATTAAAATATGTATAACAAGAAATGTAAGTATATATCAAATATTAGAAATTATTAACTTATTTTAGAAAGGTTTTCAGCATGAAAGTCAACAGAAAGTGAGTATTTTAATTTAAAACACCTATTATGATTTACTCGTTTATCTTATACATTGTATTAATCAGCTTTTCTCGTTACCCAACACTCACAACTTAAAGGAGAGATTTAACTAGGCTCATAGTTTCAGATGACTCAGTCCGTAGTCTGCTGTCTATAAGGCAGAAAAATTTTGGCAAAAGGTCATGACCAAACAAGACAACTCAGGTCATGGCGGACAGGAAGCCAAGCAGAAGAATGGCACAAGAGAGAAGGCACAAGGGACAAAGACAGAACCTAAGGACAGCTTTCTGTGACCCACCCAGGTCTCAGGAGGATGCTTTACTGATCTTCTAGGCATTTCTTCATCCAGTGAAGGTGACATATCAGAATTAACTGATTTATTTAACTTCATTTCTATTATTCTATTATTCATTTATTATTAATACTAAACACACAAGTTTTATGGAAAATTTGGTCACCATAAAACCTCATTTAATCTGAAGAGTAGATTTTCTCTTGAATTAATTATAAAATACTTCCAATACTATACTGGAGTATTTGTTACATAAAATGTACTAATTATTTATTGAAATGAAATTTACAGAATAGCTAATATATAAATGGTTAATAAATGTTCATTCCTGAACATTTACTCTTAGAAAAGACCAGTCCAGACTTTGGAATCATATACACATAATGTAGAGTAGCAGGGATTTAGGGTTATTCATTGAGAGTATTTTTGTTGGCATTTTGTCATTTGTAAGAAAAGGATGTTATTATGTTTCACAGTGCTCAGTGGTCTGTGGCTGCACCCCAGTGTGTGTGAAATGCGGGAGCCACCACAGTCCGGAAACTGACAATCAGACACCTTCTTTTCCATGCATGAGGTTTAATTTTCTGGCCATAGGAAACAATGCAGTATAGGAAGCTTGAAAGTCATTTTCCTTCAGGTTTTAAAAATAACTTCCTGGATGCCCCAAGGCTTAGAATTTACTTAAATTATAACAGATTCTCAGTCACCCTGTATGTATAGCATATGTCTTGGAAAAACGTCACAAGCTGAAAACAAAAGAGACCAAATGCCACAGCTCCTAGGCATTATGCCTTTGAAAATTTTCTTTCTTCAATACATTTTAAAATTAGTATATTTACCAGATTATATTCTGATTTTCTGGTCTTGGAGTTGTTTGTTTGTTTATTTATTTAGATTTTTTTCTTATCTCTGGCAAGCAGGAATAGTTTGAAATTTTGAAATAATTGGTGAGCACTCTTTTGAAACTTTCTATTAATTAGAGGCCACTCCCATCATCTCATAGTGATGATTGCTTAATTTCTTCAACAAGAATCCTGAGAAAAAGGTAAAGGAAGAACATAAGGAGTATGCAGATCTCTTGCACAAAATTTTAAAGATCCTCATTATAAAGTTAAAATGTCCAGATTGAATATTAACCAATAGTGGGTTTGTTATCAGTATTGGCATTTCTTGCAATCTGATGAAAGAGTAAAGACCTAATTTTGGAGGACCAAGGAAGATCTCTAATGCTTTTGTGATGAGGATCTTGATAGTTAAGTCAACTGAGAATTTTCAAAGTTTGTCACTTTAGATGGTATTTCTAAACTGCCAACATAGTTATTGTTACTTTCTCCAATTTTCATAAGAAATACTCTATCAAAGCCAGGTTTCTCTTGCAAAAATTTATTAATGGAGACAACTATAGGATTGATTAATCTTACCTTGAATCATGATTTCTAAAAATAATAAAATTGTGTTCTTTTTTATTTTAAATAATACAATGAATCATAACCCTAAACTATGTGGTAATTACATTGATGAGATGCTTGTAGTGAGCAGGGGCACTCGAAACTCATCTACAGTAACACCTTGTTCGTGAGCATTTCTATTTCTGAACAATTCAGTTTGCAAACAGAAGCATTCAACAAAAATTTGCTTCCATTCAAGAACTCTGCACTGGGTGATGAACACGACTATAGCCATCTTCCCCAGAACTGCAGAGCCCATTAAGTTCCTGAACCAAGGCACCACTGTATTTCAATACAGCCAATTCAATAGCAAAGTTATTTAATGTTAAATATACTCAAGAACCATAAAAATTTACTAACGGAAAAAGGAAGAGTGATTATTTCTTCTTTTTCTGAAGCACAAATTCATATATGTTAATATATATTCATATATTGATATATATGTATTTACAAATGTAGGCACATATATTCCCACTTAGCAGTGCCTTGAATAAAATGAATCATAGTTATATGTAACTGCTATGTTCTTTTAATGTTTTTCACCTGCAAAAATCTTCAAAGACTAGTTTCTTTACATTAAAGCAGTTTTAATTTCTCTTTTATTAATTTAGCTTTCACTTTGAATGAAAATTTGCAATTTAGCCGGAACCTAACATCCTTATATTCAAGTTTAGAATAAATAGACTTTAATTTGTCTAAAAATTTAGATTCTTATGGACTGATGTCTAGAACATTCCAGATTACGAGAACATTACTTTTCATTGGCACTGTATCTAATGATGGGTGCTTTGGGAAATAGAGGGTAGATTATGTCGCCATGAATAATAAACTGCAAGTATTTACAATCACATAGCTCACATTTTACTGTGAAACAGATATGATGTCATTTCTTTCTGGAAATGAGTCATTGGGTCTTAGAATTTTGGATTTATTTGTAATATCCTGATAGGAACACCTGCTATGAGCCATTTGATATTCAGATATCGCATGGTTCAGTGTCCTGTGTAGTCTTGGGAACCTCCGAGCGAACTTTCTCTAAAAGGGCATTTATGCCTGAGGAACGGTGAAAATGAGATCATGAAGAAAGAAGACAAGCTCGCCATAAGAAACATGCTCACCATGATTTTATAAATAAACAGAAATGCAACCAATAGAAGTCAGCACATTTTTTTTCAGTCCTGTACATTCACTTGTAAAAAATTACATTTTCCCAAATGTGCCAGAACATTTCATTAATAACAAGGAAATACCTCATTTCCAGTGCGGTTGAGCAGGCTCTCATCCATGATTCTATTTTATGTAAGCAGACTGAGCTCCCCTTCCTTCCAGGCCTCCTTCTCCTACCACTACTGGAGCGTGCACACGGGCACAGGCACACAGACGGCGTTCTCTCTCGTTACTCGCCAGCTGGAATGCTGAAATGCCAAGCTCTATTTCTTTCTTTCAAACACCAGCAGCAACAACATCTGGATCTGTGAAACTTTAATCCTGGCTGGTTTCCTTCTTTTTCTTTTTGTCCTTCCAGGCACCTGTGGATGTCCTGTACGTACACAATGACATCAAACCGTAGCTGGAAATCTGAGTCTTTTGGTAAAATGAGCAATGATTATTTAGAAGAGTATAAAACAACAAACTGCTAGTAATAAAGAACAAGTTTAGTGAACGGTAGATAAGAGGCCGTGAAAGCTGAGCTTCAAATGTAAGTGAATTTGAAGCACTACGTGTAACTAGAGTCACCTGAATCTTTCATTTCAAACTTTATTATAAAACTGTGGACTGGGATCAGAAGCAGACTCGGCAGACTTTATCTAAGATGGAAGGCTGTTGCCATAAAATATTAAGCCTTGATTTCAAGCTAAAAGGCCTTTGGAAGGAAGCCAAAGACTTCTTCCAAATACCCTTGGTAAATTTCTTAATCATTTTAGATACTTCCACTTTCATTCATACCCTAAAGTTTCTGACGTCTTTTTGAGTTCTACATTGAGTGACTGCAAAGTAGGATTTGGAGATTACTCAGGAAAGCAATCAATAGTTGAAGAAGAAAGAGAGAGAGAGTAAGAGAGAGAGAGAGAGAAAGAAAGAAAGAAAGAAAGAAAGAAAGAAAGAAAGAAAGAAAGAGAAAGAAAGAAAGAAGAAAGAAAAAGAAAACCGTTTCTGTCACAGATACTGGCTAGTTGAAACTATTCTACTATTCTATAAATTTCCACAGAGGTCATGGCGCTCAAACATGAAACCTAAAACACCGACTTTGATCTGCTCAGGCTGAGAGCAGGACTCTGCCCTCTTCCCATGTGGGGAGTGGTTAGTTTATGTCCTCAATGGCTCTGCTCACCACCTTCAGATACGAATATCAAAGAGACAGAAGCAGGGCAGGAGATTCTGCATGCTTCCATCCTCCTTGATTTAATAAAATTGACACCACTCTTATCTTGTAAAAGAATGAGCTTCATGGAGGAGTTAGATATTTTTAAAAATTCCCATGTTTGTAAAATTTAAACATTCTTCGTCACTTGAGTTCACAAGGTAAATCAAGTTACAGCTCCCCACCTGTATGCCGCGAGGGCAGAAGGTGCTCAGCAAAGCCTGGTGTAATGAATGGCACAGGACTCTGGTCATTGAATTGTATCGTAGCCCTCGGAGGACGGAAGTGGTGGAAAGAAGCATATCTCTTTTCAGTTTGCTTCCTCCATCACTGATATTTTCAAAATATTTACTTATGGTATTCGCCTAAACAGGTATTCTCACTAAAAGCATTTGAAAACAAGTAAATTCTATTACTTAAATGTATGTGATACTAGGGTAAGTTATGCTTTCATTAGTTTTTAGGCCTTCTCTCAAGGTTTTACTATTAGACTCCTTACTTATCTGATGCATGTATTTAAAAAATCATTTATCACCCATACCCTGTCTTGGAGTTAAGTAGGAGATCACCAGCATCTATATTTCTGAACTGTGCTATAAAATATTTATGAATGTAATCTAAATCATACTAATACCATAGAAGATTTTTAAGACTCATTTTGAATTCCTATGCAAGTATATTTTAATAAACTAACCAAAAAACAAACATTTGATACTTGTATACAGGACATAAAGTATTTCTTCTTCACATTGATCAAAGATGCTTTAAAAGAAATTAAATGTAAATGACCTTGCTTTTTTCTTTGTTGAGCATTTCTTATGAGCATATGTGTTTTCTAAATGATGACTTCATATTTGGCCATTAGATAAGAATGTGAGGATCATTACGATTGGCCCGTGTCACTACCATTGAGTTAGTTACATGAAGGGTCTGTATTAACCCAGAAGAAGCAAACCCT
>RJWT010027201.1:0-15573 GCA_004365215.1 Cuniculus paca | reverse complement strand
GTGAAAGGACAGAGTGAACTTTAAGTAACATACTTTGGAGGTGGCTTTTAAAGAGTGCCTGTACCAGGCGAAGGGAACCAACTTCAAAAGTCCTTTTTTGCTTCAAGATGCTCATAAGTGGCCCAAAACAGTTCAAGAGAGTTCTATGGATGGTTTTGCATTGTCCCTCTCTTTCTTATGTTTTTCCATTTACAGACATTTATATTTACACATCAGGTTCCATATAAACCACTGAGATCCTGTCAATAAAACCTGGCTGCACTTTTTAAAGTAAGTTTGGTCATAGGTTAAGTGCAAGGCTGGGGTTGGGGGCAATCTTTCAAAATGAGTATTATTCTGCTTCAACTCAAGTCCTCTAGCTCTCTCAGTCCTGAGTGCCTCTGTGCCTTGCACCTGCTCCCATCACGATGCCCCGTTATTCTGACCACTAGTAGACGAGATGCCCTTTACCTCTCAGCTGCTGGAAGCAGGAGGCACTGCTGTCTGGCTCCAGGGGGTGCCGCAGGACCCCATTGCTGGGCTTGGGCCTCTCATATTCTCTTTCGGGGAGCATGGCCTGCTCGCTCTCCATGGCGGGGTCCGAGTGTGGAGGCAGGGACTGTGGGAACCCGAACATCAAGAGGGAAGAGAAGAATAGTAAGGCACCGCAGAGCAGAAAGCCGCCCCACCAGGCTCCGATCCAGCGGGGGTCGTCCGGAGTGATGTCCAGGTTACCTGCAGAGGGAAAGAGCACACCTCAGTGGGATGGGACATGGGACAGGTGGACTGTGGAGATTTGCTGAGGGCTTGGATCTGCTGCACGGAGAGTTCAAGGGCTCCAGGAACAGACTGGGGTGGGAGGACTGGGCATCAGGCTAGGAAACCTATCTGTTCTACATCAGCGCTCCTGTTTCTCCCAAAGCCGGAGACTGATCACGTTTCTGCTTTAATTTTCTTGTCTACCCTGGGTTATATTAGTCTAAACAAAAACAGTTTGAAGCCAGACAGCCTCTGAATTTAGGCTGAAATTGGCCGGCTTAGCAATGCTGCCAAGGTGTGCTTGTGAAAACACAAGGAAACATTTATTGTTCAAGAGTAGATTTTTTTTTTTACTAGGTACAGTCACTCTCATCGCCCTCAAAGAAGCTAATCTAAAATCCCATTCAACACCCACTCTCTTAAATCAGGCTCACTGTGTAAAAGGACACGTACAAAACAGAGGTTAAGAATATGCAGCTGGACCCAATAAACACCAAGGCTACCTGGGTTGAAATCCTGTTCCCTTCTCTCTGTGGCACTGTATGTCAGTGTTTGAGTCACTGATGCCTCTGGTTACTGATCTGTACAACACTGACTAGAAGGACAGTGCTTACCTTACAGTCATTGAGAAGATCACATGAACCACCCCAGACATAAGGCATTCAGACGAGTGCCTGGCACGTGCTTGAGCCCTTGGTGGAGGTAGCTTGTTATTTATGGCTGCAGTCCTCTATTTTCAAGCTAGTTCAAATCTTGTTGGTGGTCTGTGGTCTGGCACCAGCCCTCTTTCAGAAAGTTTTGTAGCCAACTTGTGTGCTTACAGGCACTATGTGTGTGGTTTGCTAGCTTGTACTCTTCTTGGATTTGCCAGCTGAAGTCACGGCTACATAACCTACAGCTTACTTCATATTTTCCCTTCTTTGTCTACACAGCTTCCCTGCAAAGCAGCATTCCCAGATGAGCTGCTTAGAAATGGCTCTTTGATGATAAACGATACTCCTGGAGCCCACAGGAGATTCTTGGAGATCGGGGAAATAGCGTGAGTTAAGACCAACAGTGCTGCGGGCCTCGACCAGATGGATGGACAGCTCTGGGAGGAGGAATGACTGCAGACAGCAGATGAATGCTTCCCCATTTATAAAATGCACTCCCTGAAGACTCTTCAGCCAGCATTAATGATAATACCACCATCATTTATGAAGGGCTTCCCTCTGCTCCAGGCAATATGCAGAGCACGTGCTTAGCTGTCACAGTCCAGCTTCCCTGCAACACTACCAAGTAGGGCTTTTCATGATCCTTATTTTGCATAGATGGGCAAACAGAGGTTGAGTTCTTCGCCCGAGTTCACAGAATTGAAGATGAAGCACACTAAGGCCCACACACCTAGCTGCACGGCTGCTCTCGATCATTTGGATTTGCTGTGCTCCCTGTACGCCCTGGGTAATGATGAATTTGTGCTTTGGGCAAGGGACCTAAGAGGAGCAGCTCTTCTGGTAGGTGGTAGGTTGGCTTTGGAGCACAGAGCTCTGTTCTGGAGGCTCTGACATGAGCACCAGCCACGGTACTATGCAGGACCAGATGCTTTAGTGTAGCTGCATGCTGGAGAAGAGTGTGTGTGAGCCTCAGAGGGCTTGGGACTGAAATTTCAGCTCTGCCCCTGACCAGCCTTACCACTCCAAGAGCCTTAGTGTCATCATTTGCAAAATAAAGATGCCATCCCCTTCAAGTAGCTACAAGGAAGACAGATAATGAGCGGGAACCCTGACTTATAGTAGGTTTTTCATTTATGGCAGCTCTTGTTATTTTTACAGCTTTACATACATCAACAGGAATTTCAATGGATAGTTTTTTAAAATAGGGTACGGCATGGGGAAATACATGGTGATCTTGAAAGCGCCTTTAAGCAAATGAGGTATAAAAAAAAGGAAGTAAAGTTGCCTCAGGTAGCTGCACAGGAGCGTTTTCACTCATCACTTACTGTGTTTCTTTACCTGATGCCAAACAATGAAGGGAAACAAAAGCCAGCAGAAGGCAGCTTGGCATTTCCCTCCATTGTACACTGGCTCCACAAAGGGGGACTGAAGAGCTGGCAGATGTGAGCCAGCGAGGGGAGAGAAATCCTAGCAGTTGGGAGGAACAAAATTAGTATCGTGTAGAAAGTCACAGGCAGTTAGTCACTCTGCTCTAAGTGTGAGTAAACATCTAGGGAGAGGGCTGTGGTGGGGAAGGCAGTTGTTGTTTGTGTAAAGGTGTCAGCTCACTTCCTTGAGGTGTGTATACATGTGTGTGTGTACGTGTGTGTGTGCGTGTGTGTGTGTGTACGGCTGATGTTGAAAGCCAGGAAACAGAGCTTCTTCCTAATCAGAACCTGATACTTGAGCAGGACAAGGGGAAGGGGGCCTGCAGGAAGGGGAGCTGAAGAGAGGATTCTGGAGATCCAGAAAAACCATAGTTGGCTACCTGGGGAGGTACTGATTTTTTTCCCCTCCATTTCAGTGATCCTGAGCAGTGCGGCAGTATGGCAGTGTGACAGGGAGAAAAATGCTGAGGAGAAACTCCTCAGTGCTGGAGTGTGCTACCTCAGAACCAGGGAGGCCAAGCTAGTCTGAGAAACTTCTTTTCTCTACCCCTGTCTAAGAGAGATAGTGTTTTTATGAGCCATTTCAGCTAGTTACAGTGAAAATCTCCCTCCACTTGGCTGGCAATTGTGAATACTCGGCACAGAATGTTCTAGAAAGACTGTTGAGAGAGAGTTCTCCATGTTGGCTGGCAAAGGATGGTGTGGCAGAGGTCACCAATGTCAGCACTGAGATTCTCCCTTCTAGGGACACAGAGGACTACACCTCCCTCATTTTGGGAAGTGTAGCCATGTGCCCGAGTTTTGTTCATGAAAGGTGAGTGGAGAGGAGTGGTGTCACTTCTTTGTGAAGTAGGTATGAGCTGATGTGTGACTCTCCAAGTTTCTTTCTTTTCAGATAATCCCTGCCACATTACACAATGAACAAAATAACCCCACTGGCCTGCACTGAATATTCAGTATGAACAAGAAATGAACCTTTTACATTCCAAGCCACTGAGGATTTGGGAGTGTTTGTTACTGTAGCATGATGTACTACTACTAGAAAGGCTTAGGAATATACATTCCTGCTCTATAACCATAGTGGTCCCAGAAGGGGTTGGGACTGTTTTAGGTACAGAAGGAGAACAAGCCTTGAAAATGTCCTTAGTTCTTTTTTCTTTTAACCTGGTTCATAGCTTGACTTTTAAAAAAATCACTGCAGTTTCAGCCTTACAGTGAATGCTGCTGTGTCAGTAGGATGGCCAAAACAAAACTGAAAAGCACCAATCTGTCTCATTCATTTTGTCAGCGAATTGACAATGAAATCAGACACACAGATGAGGAAAGATACTGAATACAATAGGGTCAAGATCTCTGGCTCAGGGGACAGGCTGAGCAAAGATATGACATCCTCAGGGGCCTCTGAGGGGACAGGTAGAACTCCTCCAGCTACTCGTTTGCCCCTTGGCCCTTCCAGACATCAGGAAATGTGCTGCTTCACTTTGAGGGGAGTTGAGGTATGAGGACAGTGGGAATAGAGTGGGACAGGAGAGCTGGCCACTGGGGCACCATGAGGCAGGACACAGTGGGGACTGTCTTTACCTAGGTGTTGACAGGCATAGAAAAGGCCTTCTGTCCAAGATCCCTTTTGCATCCTTTCTACTTCAGTACCTGACTTCTGGTTTGTTTCTGTGGTTTGCTTGTTGTGTTGGGTAAACTGAAAAAGCTACTGACAGCTGTTGGCGTCCTCTGGGGAAGGCAAGTGAACAAATGGGACTCACTGAGCTTTGTATTCATTTCTGAGGTCAAAAGATAGATCACCAGGAAGAAGAATAAACTAGTTTAAAACTCGTCAACTGCTTCACTTAGGAGAATATCTGGGATTTTAAGAAGAGCAGGTCAAACCAAATTGGGAATATTTGTTTCTTTTTCCTTGGTCATTCTAATGTGTAAGAGCCACTATGGCTCTCTGGGCAATTTTTTTTTTCAGTTCATTTACCTATTTGTTTAACCTATTTTATCAAAGTTTTGCTATGGGACTCAAGAATTCCAAGAGTATCGTTAAGTTACAAACCTAATTAGAAACTAGAGACAGTGAGGGGATGAGTGTGGAAGAGCCGTGGAGCATCCATCCAGGATACCAGCCACTGGGCTAATTAGCCTGAACTGGAGGGGTCTCACAGCAGCACCAGCCCTGCAAATGGCGGAGCAGGAGGCTCTCAGCTTGCTGACCTTTTTCAGGAAGTAAGCAGACGGCCACATCTCACTCCAGCTGCAATCACGATGCTGCTGCCTGTAGGGCCAGTTGGTATGAGTCTTAGGACCAGTCTGTGTGGACATGCTGCTAAGATCAGGCCACTGCAGCAAGGCCTCTGTCCAAGGAAGGGGGCACCTGCTGGCTCAACCAAGAGTGAGCCTTTAGGGTCAGACAGGGCTGGGGTTGAATCCTAGCTTCTTCCTTTCCCAGCTGTGGAAATTAGTTAACCTGTCCAATTCCTCATTATACTAACATTTATTATGTGCTTAGTGTACAACAGGTACTGTCTTGAGTGCTTTGCATGATTAACTATGTCATCCACACATAAATTCACGAGGAATAATGTCCCCAGGGTCATAGAGCTGGTAAGGGGTATAGCTGGGATTCCTGGAGGTCTGCTTCCAACACCTGAGCTCTTAATCTCTGTGTGACAGGGCCTCATCTAAGAGCTGATCTTGCACTCACATAGCACGGTTCCAAGGTCCCACTGAGACATCCACTAGAAGTACGACAATCTGAGATCAATTTAATCTCCCGCTGTTCCTAATCTTCTCCCACTACTAAATGCATGGGTTAAGGCTGGGCAATTCATTGATCAGGGCATACTCTACCACCAAGTCCTTTTTTTGTTCAAGGTCCTATTTGTGTTTGAGTTTCAGCTGTACAAAGACTTTCTAAAAGAAATTCTGGAGATGCCATTCTTTCTTCCTCAGCTCTGAGGGGAGGGATCTATTCTTGCAAGGAGCAAAGGGAGCCACGTGGGGATCAAGCACACATGAAAGGCAATGGTTGCAGCATCCTATGTCTAAGCACAGACAGGTGAGGTGCAAGTGAGTGTCCCCTCCCACACAGCTGGCCCCTCCTGCTGCAGCCTCCATGCACCTTCAGCTGCACCTACCCACAGATTGCAAGCAGGCTTTCTCCCTGGATGCTCCTTCAACACTGTCTGGCTGCAAGGAGGAAAGAATGTTCTTTCCCCCATTTGCCCCATTGCAAGGGCTTGCTATGGACCTGCTCTGCTGCCTCTGCACAAGTTCTAGCCACTGCCTTTCCTGGTTCCCCATCCTCAGCCAGAATTTCAGAAACATGTGGCTATGTGCACAAGAACATCCCTGACGTTCATGCTTCCCATAGCAGCCCATTTGCTGGACAGCACTGAAGAAGGCTCTGTGCTAGGTATGTGAGGCAGAGCCTAATGAGTGGAGAACTGCCTCCTCAAAATGCAGCCAAAGCACACTCAGAGATGACGAATTTGAGCCACAGGATTAGAAACGGCAAACATTGCTGGAAACTGTAGAAGTCTGTGGCTGAATAATAGATGATGCTTTTCTGCCCTCTGCTGGTGATCAGCAGTACCAACCCTCAAGCACATCCAGGAAGGAGCAAAGACTGGCTCAAAAGGCATTCTGCCCTCCCTAGAAGCAAAGCAGGAAGTCAACTGCCTATTTGGGAGAAGGCTGCCAGCAGCGAGATGCCAGGAAGACAGGAAACACACCCATCTGTCTACATGCAGGGAGGCCCCCAACTGCCACTGATCCCGGAACTATGGAAGGGATCACTTCAGAGCCTAGAGATGCTGAACAGAATGGGATGGAAACGGCATTGTAGGCTGAAGCAACAGGGTCAGCAAGCCAAGGGGACTGTGAGTGGATAATCTCAGCACCTAGCCACCAGTCTACCCTTTGTTCATTCTTGGCACGGAGGAAAGATGCTACTTCAGGCTCAGGAAGGAGTTTGGTGAAGGGAATTTTGACGTGGAAATTTCTGCATGCTGGCTTCGAAGACCTGAGCTTTGTATAGATCTCCTGGGATTGGCAACTCCCCTTCCTTTCTGGGACTCAGTTTCCTTATTGGTAAAATAAGAGTTGGAAGAGCGTGATGTCAGAGGATCTCTCTGGTTCAGAGATTCTGGTCACTCACAGACTTGGTTCAAGGGGCCAACACTGATCTCCTGAGGGAAAAATCCACTGCCCAGCCACTTCCCCTTCGGCACAGCTTCCCCACTCTGGTAGGCGACTCCTCCTCCATCCCTCTTGCCAGCCCTGTACTGTGCTGTCTGGTGCAGCAGTGAAGCTGGGTTTTGTTTGCATAAACAACATGGCAGCCGACTCCTTTCACCAGCAAGCCCTCCTCCCTGGGAGAGGGCTCAAAGGGCCTGCCAGCTGCTGGAAAACACCACCATGCAATCACCTCCTGAACAGACCCACCGTGCTACAAGAATAAATAAAGAAGGCTGCGTCTGATTTTATTTTCCACTTGGAAATTTGTAACATCATTAGCTACAAGTAAATATATCAGTGGGATTAATGGAGTGAATCACCAAGCGACTTGATTGGATTTAAAACCACATTATTTCTTTGGGGTGAATTAGTAAATTTAGCACTGTCAGGAGATGATGGATTGGGAACCCAGGGACTAAGTGTTCTTATTGATCCTGAGAACAGATCAGCATGAGAAGCTGGAATGGCTTCCCACTCCCTTTTCAAAAAGAAAGGAAAAATGGCTTTGCTACTTGCTGGACTATGAAGAAATGTAGTTTTCTCTTCTAGGAATGCAATAATAGCATCGTGAACACACATGGTAGGCAGCTTCTCAGATGGTCCCCAAAGGTCCCTGCCCACTGCTATGCGTTTAACTCCTTATGTAAACCGGGCATTAGTTGTGTGTGCCTGTAATCCCAGAACTCTGGCATGTTGAGGCGGGAAGATCAGAAGTTGAAGCCCTGCCTGGGCAACTTAGTGACTTAGTGAGACTCTGTCTCAAAATAAAACATGAAAATAAAGGCTGGGGATGAAAGTCAATGCAAAAACTGTGGGTTCAATACCCAATATATAAAAAAAAAAATCCTTGTGTAATAATCCTTCTCCTTGGCAGGAGACCCCAACAAGGGAGAGGCTTTTTTGTAAACTATATGCAGAAGCCTTAATGAGAGGTCTTTTCTTAGAGGAGGTTATAAAAAAACCGAATGGCTCCTGTCTCAGGCGCCATCTCTTATTCTCTCCTGTGTTGTTTGCTTCAGAGAGGTCCTGCGGAGAGAGCCCTATAGAGTCCAGGAGTAGCTCTTCAAAGCCGTGCCAGCACCACAGCTGTGAGCTGCCAAGGGGATCCTCTCCCTCTCTGTTGGGTCTTCAGATGACTGCATACCAGACTGACAGCTTGACTGTGGCCCCTTACAAGACCTGAGCCAGATCACTAAGCTTCTCCTGTATTCCAGACGCGCAGAACAAGTTGTGAGATAATGTCTGCTGCTTTTACTCGCTAAGGATGGGGTCACTTGTTTTGTAGCAAAAGAAAAGTGATACAACCGTGTGAGTATCTTTGGCAAGGAAGCATGAGCAAAAACAATATGTGTGTGTGTGTGTGTGTGTGATTTCTGTGCACAAATTTCAAGGGCGAGTGTGCAACTTGTCACACATTTGCTTCCTGCCATGGGATGCAAGCTGAGGCCGGGATGGAACTATGAGCCTGGGCTCTAAAGAGACCATAACAGGCCATGTCCCACCATCCCCAATACCACCAAAGTGTGGCAGAGAAGTAGCATCACCAAGAAATAAACTTCAGTTGTTTAAAATCATTCAGACTTGGGGATGTTTTTCACCACAGCATGACCTTGCCCACCTGAGTAGCACACTGTTCAATCCCAGAATCATGGACTGTGGGCCCCATCGCAATCTAGAAATACACTCACTCATCTTGCTAAGATCACACAGGTTCTGAGTAAGATAATTTTGAATGAGATATAAAAACAGTGATTCTTACAGAGAGGATTTTCAAAGGATTTGCCTCACTGATCCCCATTGCACATTTATATTTCACATTTCTAGAACACACATACACACCAACTTTTGGGTTAGAAAGTAAAGTTTTCATATATATTCTTGGGCCAACTTTCCCCACCTATTCCCTCACTTAATTATTAAAAAATGGCCCTGAGGTAGATATGATTATTGTGCTCTTTAATTTACAGGTTGGAAAATAGATCTGAGGAGTGAAATCAAGTATTGGGGGGTTACTCACCTCTAGACAGAAGTGGGCAGAACCTGGGATTGAGTGCAGGCCCCATGAACCAGCACTCATGTTCTTTCCAGTCATCCTCAAGTGGTCGCCAGCTACAGAGGTAGAAGCATTAAGGCTTCCTATAGTTTATATCTTAAATGTCCTTTAAAGGCCCATGTGCTCAAGGCATGGTCCCCAGCCTGTGGCACTACTGGGAAGTGGTATGATTTTAGGAGGTGTGGCCTATGGGAAGGAAGTTAGGTCATTGGATGTGTGCCCATGAAGGGAAGATGTGGACTTTGGCACCTTCTTCTCTTCAGTTCCTAGCTGTTATGAGCTTAAAAGCTTTGCTCTACCACACATTCTCCCATTTCTACCATGATGTGTTGCCTTGCCATAGACCTGAAGGCAGCAAGCCAATTTGTCATGGGCTGAAACCTCTGAAACTGTGAGCCAAAATAAACATTTTCTTGCCTTTTTATTGAGACAGGGTCTTGCTAAGTCTCTAAGTTGCCCAGGCTGGTCTTGAACTCGTAATACTACCTTAACCTTTTACTAGAGGATTGGGATTACAGGCATGTACCACTATGCCCAGCTGTTTCCTCTTTTAAGTTGATTTTCTCAGATATTTGTCACAGGTATGGAAAACTTACACAAGGCTATTGCTTAGTGCAATTTAGAATCAAGTATGTTGAAGCTTCCTTATTAGAGAGGAAATGCTTATAAATGATGGGTAGACATTGAGATCTATTCCTTACTTGTGTCAATGAAGACTGCATCCACATAGATTTTGGTACAGAAAGAACCCAGAATAAATCCGCAGGCTGGTCCAAATACCAACATCGTGAACAGGATTCCTGAAAGATGATGAAAAGTTAGATTAGAACACAGAAGACATTCAATGAGCAAGATCAGCAAAGATCAAGAAGATTATTTTATATTGATCAGTTAAGATGTCTGATTACTACAAATGATATCACAGGAATAAATCTAAACATCCATCGAGTGAGAAATCAGTATTTCTAATTTTAGGAAAATCCACTGAAGTACTGCAAATTATGTTAGAATTCTGTAGGATTAAGAGATAAACGACTTCACCCCGCATTGAATGTAGTGTTAAAGTACATCCATATCTGTAATTAAATAGTTTTTTCACCATCAACAATTTTAAAAGAATTTTTATAGTTTTGCTTTGACATCTATCTGGTTTTATAGAATTTGTGGAATTTATGACTGGCTAAGTTTCACCAGCATTCATTGTGCAAACTCAAGATTCTCATGACGTGAGAAAAATTTAAGCCACAAATCATCAAATGCAATGAAATGTTTATGAGCCCTAAATTCAGCAAAAATCAAAATTCACCCCCCAGTTTGCTTTGAGAACAGTTAATTAGATACTTTATTAATTTCAACTTTGTAGTTTCTCCCCCATAATTCGGAGTCACTTTTTGTTGTTTTCAAAGCACTTAGCTCTTTGGGACTCAAGCTTGTCCTTGGCACTTGAGGGACAGCAGGCACCGGGCATAAGCTTAATCATCTGATGGCTACTGTGTCTGGAATTCTGTGCAGAAACTTGGGATCACTGTGGGTAAAGTACTGAGTCTAAACTAAAACCCACGGACTGAATCTACTCAACTAAATTTCAATTTGTTAGACATTTCCTGAGCACTGACAGTTCCCCAGGCCCTGGGGATTGAAAATAACCAGTAAGGAAGTGGCCTCTTTCTTAAGAAGGTTGCCATCTAATGGAACCATCAATACATGGGCAATTGTAACCCAAACAGACAGCCCCGGTGGGGTGGAGCTAACAGAGCCACGTGGGTGGGAGCTCAGTGTCACCACAGGGAACAGGAGCACGCTGGGTGTTACTTCTCCAGCCTGGCCTCTTCACAAGAGTAATCCAGCTCAGTCTGTGTTCCCTTCAGTGATGCTAGCATGGAAGCAATGCAATATTCATTCACTGATCAATACTTAACAATCTCCTTCTATGAGCCATGCATTCACTTCACCATTGAAAACTTAACATTGAACCAATAGTAAACAATCTTGGCTTTCACGGAGTGCATAAACTTGGAGTGGGAAAAAACCCCAAAACTTCAGAAACTATTGACAAAATGCCAAAGGGTCCTACATCAAGGAAGCCAGGCCTTTTCAACTCACAGACAGGAAGACAGAACTCACAAGTGATCACATCAAGATGGCTTGTAAGAAATTACTGATGAAGAGAATGAAAATAAAAATGCTTGATATTGTAAGAAGGAGATTTAATCCTACTCTATCGTTAGAAGAAATCCAGAAGTTCACATCCTTCAGAAGAGTCACTCTGTGGCCAACCAGAGGCTCTGCACCCTACAGTTATTTCTGCTTAGAAGAGGAGTTTTAACATATGAAAGTATGTGACAGTGGAGAGGAGCAATGTCCACATTACTAACACAGTAGCTGGTTTATTAAAAACTAGATTAAGATCACCAGAGAATGGGGTGTGTGCGGGCATCTGTGCATGTGCGTGTGCATGTGTGTAGGGGATTATTAGAAAAGTCAGGAATGAAGGGATCTTTCAGCTTTGGGCTACAATTAGGGGGCTTCCCTTAGTAGGATGGGGTTAGTGAGCAGAACCCATCTGTCTTTTCTTGTTGCTGTGACAAAATATCTGACACCCAAGGTTAAAGAAGAAAGATTTACTTAGCTCACAGTTTGTAGAAGTTTCAGTCCATAGCTGACTCCAAGGCAGGGTGGTGCATGGCAGAGGGGCAACAGTCCATGGCAGTGAAAGACAGCAAAAGCAAAAGAAAGAAGGGACGAGCCTCTTTCTGTCCCTTATATTGTATGCAGGCTACCCACCCTAGGGCAGGGGTAGCACTCACATCCTTAATCCTAGCATTGGACCATGAATTAATCACGCACTCTAGATTTAGCCACCTCTGAAAAGCCTGTCCCCTGTGACTGAATGAGGCTTTGTGGGGTATCCATACACAGACTGTAACACCATCTTAGCTCCTGTCCTTCTGTGGAGGAAAGAAGCAGGAAGGATTCTGAAGAGCAGCAGAGGGGGAGGGAAGGTAGATTTTGCGGGCAAGAGCAGCACCTGTGGCAGACTGAGGAGCTGCTGCTGTGGGGTGAAATCAAGCAGCCTACCACATTCTGCAGACCAGGCTGTAGACTGAGGTGCGTCACTGACTAGGATCACAGGCATGCTAAAGGGGGCCCAACGAGCAAACTGCTTGGGCCTTCTCGGAAGAGCGGGACAGGGCATAGGAACATCATTCACTGAGGATGCCAGAAGTACCCTCCTGACTCACCATTGACATTCTCATCCCCTTTTCTGATGCCCAGTAGCATCCCCTATGACAATATGCCTCCTTTCATGCAAATTAACTATATCTTCCCAGTAATATCATGGCTACTGACCCATACCCTTCAGACTCAATGATAAAAATGATCACTGATGCTTAACACGTCAAACAGTGAGCCAAAAAGGATACAGACTGTTCTGTTAGCCTCACTTGGGGACAGAAGAGAGCAAGGACTGCGCAATGTCATGATACCGTTGGAGCCACCCTGGTGCTGGGCTGGCCTTGTGCCCTTGTGCAGGTAAGACACAGAAGGAAGGGCATCTCTCCAGCTGCTGCCTCTGCTATCCCTGGATCCCTGCAGGACCCAGTCCAGTCAGTGACCCATGCTGGCAGCTTGGATGGGCAGCAGACTGCAGAGAAGACACCAGTCAGGGCAGGATCCAGGAGCAGTGCCCACTCTGGGTCTTCTGAGAGAAGAGCCAACTTTTCATTTGAACAGGTCAGAGTTCTCCCCCAGTGCCATAAAACCTGACAGAACCCAATTCCACAAACCAACATATGAGGTAGAACATACACATTTTTGTGTGAAGGGCATGCCCCGCTCTGTTGAAATCTCTGGGGGCCATCCTCCAAGTGGCTTCTCCCCAGAGAGATGTCCAGGAAAACCAGGAAAATTCGGTGAAGGACAGTCCAGCAGTGGGGATTAGGAGGAGCTCTCACCTCGGAGGCACCGTTTTCGCTCCAGCAGCATCACAGGAGGACTCTCAGCTGGGCAGGTACCCCCTGAGGGTCTGTGAGGCAGACCCAGCTCTCACAGAAGAAAGTTACTTCTGAATCTGCTTCCTCGGTTTTCCCTCGAGTTCACCCTACCAGACTGTGACTTTGCTCTTAGTTGTTTAGCAAAACCACCTTAAAAGTGCTGTGTAAAAGAACAAGAAACTTCACCAGGTGCCAGATCTCTGTGAACAGCGAGTGCCTCCAGACCTGGAGGGAGAGAAGGCTCTTCTGCGGCCCAGTGCTGCCCCCTGCTGCCTGTCAGATTCCTGTGCACCTCGCAGAGGCAGCACTGGGAAGAGGACAGCACTAACAGCCAGTCAGAGAAAAAGCTAGGCAGGTTCTTGCTCCAATGTGTGTAACCCAAAATACTTTACAGGCATGTCTTCTGGATTCTTCTCGATGGCCCCAGGGAAAGGTAATGTGTCTGCTACTCAGCAGAGGAGACAAAATCTCACAGTTTCCCTGCCTCCCCTACAGTACACAGCTATAAGACAGTATTGAGAGGAGTTGGAAGTCAGGTTTCCCAACCAATGAAGGAGAAGGCCCAGACATGGAAGGACACCAAAGGGCTGGGTTCACATCCCACCTCCATTGCTTTCCTAGCTTTGTGAACTTTGGCCAAATATTGAATTTCCTTGTGCCTCTGTTCTGTCATCTGTAAAATGGGATAATATTGGCCAGGCATGGCAGGACACTCCTAACCTCAGCATTCTGGGAGGGTGAGGCAGGAGGACCATGAGTTTGAGCCCAAACTGTGCAACTCAGTGATTTAACTAAGTCAAAATTAAATAAATAAATAGACAGACAGTGATAGGGATATAGCTCGGTGTGAAAGCCCTGGATTCAATCAGCAGTAGGGGTGGGAGTTAGAATTAGACTGGTGTCACAGGGTTGTGGCATTTAAGGACCTAAGTCTTATAAAGCTGTGAGAACAGCACCCAGCACACAGACTCGTTAGACAGATGGTACTTGTGACTGTCCTACAGTGAAGGCCCTGTGCACCTGGGTTCCTAGTCGTCCTTCCAAAGGTCACCCTGGCCTCCACGCCTCACTTCCTGAAGCCACACTCAGGGAGAAGGGCTGGGCCGGGGTCAGGACAAGCCCAGGTGAGAGCTCCTCCTGAGAACAGCTGTGAGCAGAGCTTCACCAGGGCCAGTCGGCCTGGTCGGGTACAGTCCACCCCTGGCCTGACGCCACTTGCCAAATACAGTAGGAAGCTAAGCTGACTTCTGGGGATAAGATGGCTAGGCAAGGGGAGCAGCAACCTCAGGAGGGAATGAACGACCACCAAGGCTTCTGGTCTGTCCATGAGTCTTCTGAAAACTAGTGTAAACCTACAGTTTCCAAACTGTGTTCCATGGCACCCTGGGGTACCACAGTGAGCTCATGAGGTACCATGAGTAGTTTCTTTCTTTGAGGAAAACACAGTAATACCTGGTATCTGCTGGACACCACTCATGGAACAATGAGTTAACTGCTGGTTTCAGCTCACACTATGCTCCTTCCTTTGATGTCCACTCTTTGTGAGCCAAATTTTCCACAGTCACCACAGGAAAAGCACTTGTGGAACTCAGTTTGGAACAGGAAATAAAGATGGCAGCATCTAATCTGATTTCAAGATTTAAGTAGCTGTGTAGTTCCCGACAGGGTCATAATTCCCATGATAAGGAATAAAGGTTAAAGACAAAAATATTCTTTTTTTCATTCATGAGCATTATTTTTCTTTAAAAAAAAATCTACTGCTCCATTGTTAGAGCATAAAACACTTAATAAGTAGTTGGAGCCTAATAGTGTGATGAGCCAAGCTGTCAGTTATTTCTCTTGGACTTGGGGCTGTTTGAAAAATATACCTGAGAAACTGGCAAAGTGAATCCAGAAAGCTTGGGAAACTCCAGTGTAAATTTGTCTGAGAAGTTGGTTATCCTGCCCTATGCTCAGAAGTTAAAGAGGCCGTGGCTGTTTCTGAGCTAGCCCAAGGAGGGACTATAGAAATTCTTCAGGGAAATGACTCCAGCAACACCTGCTGCTGGTGGGCCCACTCTTCAAACTCAGAAGCCTGCTGTCTTATTGGAGAGGCCTTTGACCACTGTCAGTCAGTCAACAAATATATACTGAGCACCTGCCATGTGCCAGGCACCATGCTAAGATGTGGGATACAGCAGTGAACAAAACAGAATGAGCCCTTGCTCTTATGGGAGCTATATGTGGGACATGGAAGGCAATAAACCAACTTGCAATACAGTGCCAGGAGCAGGATGTGAGGAGAGTGTATGATGGTGAGAGACACAGCCCACATTGCACTGAGTCTGACAAACAACACACATCACACAGTTAGGTGTGGTGCAAGGCTGGATGAGTGGATGTCACTGCTGTGGTCAGCACAGTAATGGCACCAAAGATGCCCACTCCTTATCCCAAGGGGACCAAGGACTGGGGACTATGTTACACTAAAG
>RJWT010027200.1:0-15575 GCA_004365215.1 Cuniculus paca | reverse complement strand
AGACAAAATAAGTTAAAAAAAAAAAACTACATAGGGAGAAACAGAGTTAAAGCACTCAGAATTTAAAATAATTAGATAATTAGATTTAAAATGTCCAACGAGATAAAGGAAAAAATTGCTTTCATGAAACAAGAAGAGAAGATTCTAAGACAAGAATACAGTGTTGAAGGAATACATTAGTAATCTTGGAAAGAAAACATCTACCTTACAGAGGCAAAAATGTTTAGGTGTCAAATGGCAATGTTTTTCAGTTTTCAAGTAGGAAAACAGTAATTGCTCTAGTAGCCAACCTATGGATAAAGTAAAAACTGAAGTTTCACCAGCAGCGCAGCTCCAGAGTGGTTCCTACAGAAGTTGCCTTGTTAGCCTTTTTGCCTCCCTCTTTGGTCAAGTGTGAAGAAGAAGAGGAGTTGTAACAAGTGTTTTTTCTACATGCTTAGTGTTCTCTCTAATAATAGATATAAAATATGGTAGGAGAAATAAAAAGCCTGTTGGCCAATGGCATCATGAGCCTGCGGAGCTGATTCGGTCTATGTAGCAGCCAAGGTTAGAAGTGAAATTCTGTGTTGTAGTTCCATGCTGTCCTTAACCCTTCTATTATGTTGAACAATGCAAATTAATGTCTGGAAAAGAACAAGCAAATGAAAGACTTTGTAGAATTTTAATGAGCCCTCAAATAAAAGCTTTTGAGAAGGTCATTTCATATCTCGTAAATTAGCAAGGAGGAAAACGAACACAATGGTGAAAAGAATGGAAGATTCAGATTAAGCAGCTGGATTTAAACATGCTCAGACACAAGACAGGCACAGCTTTGAATTGCTATTGGCTCTGAGGCAAGGACTTTCATCTGTGCTGAACAAACAACACCTAGGATGTGAGAGCTGGAGCCAGTTGTGTGATCACAAGAGTGATCCCAGAATGCTAATGGCAGCCTGACCACTCAGGCAGGCGAGATGGCATGCGCAATCCGTGCTGCAGCCCCTCTGCACACTGACATGGCCCTGAGCCTCCGAGACTTGTGGAACCTTACTTCCTGCCTTCAGTCCTTGAAATGGGCTTTGATAAGGCTTTGGCAACTTGCAAAGAGATCATGATCTGAAAATATAGCAAAGGCACCTTCTCATTTAAACCAGGTTGGGTAAATTTCTTACTAAAATAAATTTCGCAAAAAACTATTGATAGATTCTTTTAGGAAACTGTAAGCAAATCTTTACTCTGTAGTTTTGATATTAAAAGGATCCTTATATTTGTACAATGATAATAAATATCCTAACTATTCTAGATAACAAGGATAATAAATAATTAGAATGAGAAAGATACATTTTTTTCCCTACACCCTCTTGCTAAACACTGATCTCTTAAAATACTCAAAGGAAAAAAGTTTCATAGATCTTAATTTGGGGCAATGCCTTGTAGTACAAGTTGTTCTTGGAGAGTCAGAATTTACATTCAAATAATAAAAACCCTGAGATACCCCACAGTAAAGAAATAGTGAACTTTATTAAACTCGGGATTTCCAAAACTTACTTATCTTTGCATCTATCTATCTATTTATCTATCATCTATCTATACTAATAGTGGTCCATACCATGGGACTGTCATTCCATGGAGCACACAGTGGAAAGTCTGGTATACTAGAAGCACTCTTACAGGTTATTCTCAGCTCTGGAAGCTTCCCTCATTCCCTTTCCAAATTACCCATATGGTCTCTGTGTTCCTATTGAACTTTGCACCACTCATTCAGAGAGTGTGTAATTACAATACATGAAAGTTACAGAAATTAATTTGAATTTAATAACTGATAATATGGATGTGTCTCAGATTATTTACTATTGCAGGCATGAGATACCTATGCATTTTAATATTCTGAGCACATAGTAGATTGCTAAATATTTGTTTAATCTTGTAGCTTGTAGGTGAACCAGGCATGGCTATTCATATAGTAAACATATCATATCAGTCACTAGATAAAGAAAAATTTTTTCTTATTTGTCTATCAAAGTTTTGTGCAAAAACAATTGGTATGTTTTGCTTACAGTCAGTCCTTACTTGCCTAAAATAACAGAGGACACAGGCAGGGGCCAGGAAGGTGAGTGGTATAACCATCTAAACCCCCAGATAATCTTCACGGTGCAATACAGGTAAAACAAGAATTCCTTCTCTGCTAGACATTTTCATAAAGTTTATCCTACTCATGATACTTTGGTTCTAAGAGTCGGTAACTTTTTCAAGTAAGTTCTAGTGGAGAAAAAAAAGTGCTGTGGAAATGATATAGATTAAGAGAAATCAGGTGGAGCCTAAATTCCAAGTTTAGCTAGACTGTACATCTCTATGTTGCAACTCTTGCTTATTCTTTCTTGGGCCACACTGACTGTGCATGTTTCATTTCCTCGGCAGAAGTTCCCTTCTCTTGCACACAGCCTTTGCCAACAGGGCTCATAATTTCTGCTTTTCCATGACTTCAGCTCACTTGTTGATCAGATTGGAGCCAACTTTTGTGTTGGCGCTGCATGACTTTAGAGATGTGGATTGTACCATTTGTTGCCAGCTGTCTCTGTGACTAACATGTCAGTCCCTTCCCACCATAGATGTGCTTCACCTGCCACGTGTACTTGCTGTGCAGATGCCCAGGAGGAGCAGCATCAATTCCTTTCATCTCTGTGAAGGCTTATATTCCCTCTTTAAAATTTTATTTTCAAGAGTTATCCAACGAAAATAAAACAGAATAAACCAATCAAAACAAATCAGTATAAGCGATATAGGACTTCAAAACAATACGAAATCCACAATAGTTACCATAATGCCACATGACTTCAAAATAGCTGCAGATACCTTCGGACATGGTAAAAATCAAACAGAACAGAACAGAATAGAACCAATTAAAATGAAACAATGAATGCAATAAAAGACTCCGAAACAAGACAATAGTATATCCAAAATGGCTACCATAGTATATCTTGCTATCTTTAAATAGCTGCTGATGTGAAGGCTTATATTCTCAATTCTCAGAAAGAAGTGAGATAGTAAAGCCTCATAGTGCTTAAACCTTTTAGGTGTCAAAAGCACTTAAAAGGCAATAACCAGATAGAGTTTGAGAGAAACATGAGCCCTTGGTATTCATGAAATGAAATAATTAGCTATTAAGTAATCAAATGTAATATAAGAAAATATTATGCAATACCTAGTTTTGTTTTGTGCAACATCCACTCCAAGTGCTTAATTGAATAGACGAAGGAATTGCAGCTAAAACAATGCTTTCTCCAGATACCTGGGATTCTCTAAATGTTCTGTCTCAAAAAACCCCACAGTTTTAGTTCCTAATGTTATCTGCCATAATAGCAGTTGGCTAATCATGGTGATCTGTAAGATACATTTGTTGTTTTAAAAAGTCTAACAAAAATCAACATTTATCCTTCATAAAACTCACGAGTTAGCATGAAAGTTGCATGGGCTAACACAGTAATTTTCCTTATTTTATGCTCAAACATTTTTTGTTGAATGATAACACCAGCAGTTTTATATTAATCAGAGAATCTAATGAGTGGATATAACCACAGAAATGCAATCTTTCTTGCTTTCCGGCATTCTGACCTCATTTGCCAAAGAAAAGAGTCTGGCTGTGCTACAGAAGACTGTGGAGGCAGCTTCTATCCAAAGCCTTCCCCTTACTTGTTCTTTCTCACAGAAACAGAGATGAGGGTCGGGTGAGAGTCTTACTCTAGGACTAGTTTCTCTGTCAGTATGGTTGGTACATTAAATGTGGTCTCCTGGAGACAGACTCTCATCACGACTTCCTTCTGGAGCTTCCTTAGCTCTCCTTAGGAGGTGAGTGGAGCAGTCCCCCTGTCTTGTGTCTTCCCTTATGGTCACTGGCAAAAGTTTTGGTGGCTCTGAAGGGAATAAGCAATGATGTCAGGTCCAGCCATGCCATCTCCCAGATGGGAGGTGAACATCCCACTCGTGTCTTCTAAGATAAATAAAGGCTAACATTAGATGTTCGCTCAACTTAGTACTTGGCACCTACAGAGTATTCATCAAATTGTGGGAAAGAAAATGCTATGTAGCAGAATTGAAGCACCAGGCCACTTGAAACTTTTGACAGTTTCTTTAATTTGTTTGATTAGGAAAATGTTAACTGACACTTAAATGGAATTTGGTTGATTTTTTAAAAATCCATTTAAGTAAAGGAAAGTTTAAATCATCCCTGTGTTTTCATAATTTCAGGTTTTCATTCATGTCTTTGATCCATTTTTAGTCAAATTTCATATATGGTGAAAGATAAAGGTCTAATTTCATTATTGTGCATATGTATTTCCAGATGTCCCAGTGCTATTTATTGAGGAAATTGTCCTTTCTTCAAAGTATACTCTTGGCACTTTTGTTAAAAATTAGTTGACTTTAGGTATGTAGCATTCCTTAGGTTCTGTTCTGATTCATTGGTTTGTGTGTTATTTCTTATGCCAGTATCATGCTGTTTTGGTACTATAGGTGTGCATTATTTCTTGACCTCATAGAAGCAGTGAGTAGAATAGTGGCTACTAGAAACTACAAAAGATAGAAATCAGACAAAAAGTACCAAAACACAGTTAGATAGGAAATAGTTCTAGTACTCCATACCTCTGGAAGGTACTTGTATTCTATGACGATGTAGTATATATTTCAAAAAGAAGTCCAGAAATGAAGAGTTGGAAACACTTAGCACATAGAAATCAATAAAATTTTGAGGCAATGGAACTGCTAATTACACTGATTTGATCATTACACACTGTGTACATGAATCTAATTATCTTATTAGGTCCATTAAAATACTGTGTCAAAAATTTTCAAAAAGGTAGTGATTGGTGATAATAGTTTTGGAAGCACTATAGTTTATGGTTTGTATCTAGATGCCCCCGAGAGGCCTGTTGTGGTCATAGGTAGGGCTTTTCAAAGGTGGGTGGATCTAGGGTGTGTGATACAGTAATTAAGGATGCATGGTACTGAGTTAGTCCACTGATTTTGGTTTATCACAGTTCTGGGTGTGGGTAATGGGAAGCCCTTCTCTTGGTGTGGGTGACACCACCCAAAAGGCTACAAGCCATGGGATAAAAGGGAAAGGGAGGCTTGGTGCTACTTCTTGCTACTCATGGTCTTCTGCGTGCCATGGCATGAACCATTTCTCCTTTGCCACGCCACCCTGCCTTATAGCCAGTCAGCTATGGAGGGAAACCTCTACAAACCATTAGCTGAAATAAAGCTTTCCTCCTTTAACTTTGAGTGTCAGGTATTTTTTCTCAGCAATGAGAAACTAAGAGTTTAATTCCTCAATTTCTCAGAACAGAAAATGAAATCTGAGCAGTCAAGACAATCACATTTCTAATAAAGAATAGAACAGAACCAGATATGGAACCCAGATCTCTTCACCATACTCTTTGAGGTCTCTTCCCACCTCACCAATCTGTCTCAAATCTAGTTAGTAGATTAGATCAGGAGGATCTTGGATTCAACATTGTTTATATAATGCTTATGATCACTGCTCTGCAAAAGGCTTAGACTGGAGATAGGCTTAGACCGAACACAATGGTTTATAACCTTAACTGCATATAACATCCACTTGGCAAACTTTAGAAATCCCAATGTCCAGGCCACATCCCAGACCAATTAAATGAGAACACAGGAGGTGGGACTCAGACACCACTATTTTTAAAATCTCACCTGGTGATTTCTGTGTGCGGCTAAGTAGAGAAGCACTGCTCTTACATTTTTCTCAGTAAAGACAGATACAAAGGTTTTGATTAAGAATTACCTTAATCTTGGCCACCCAGAGGTCAATTAAGATGCACTTAAAATTAACTCAATTCCCT
The DNA here is from genome assembly GCA_004365215.1 of Cuniculus paca. Lineage (NCBI taxonomy): Eukaryota > Metazoa > Chordata > Mammalia > Rodentia > Cuniculidae > Cuniculus > Cuniculus paca. The sequence continues at coordinate 9,732 of RJWT010027200.1, read as the reverse complement.
CTAGCACAATGCCTTGTGCACAGAGGTGATCAATACATATTTGTTGCTGTAGAAAGATGTGACACTTAAGCATCAGCTTTGACTTAAATAAGCCACCAAAAATGAGAGCTACTCTTTACTGCAGTTTTAAGAGAATTTGGGTTGGTGAGGCAGACTGGAGCCTGTTCTCTTGAACACAACCTTTGTGGAGAACAAAAACCCTCATTCACTCTGTGGGAGCTCAGAATTGGTACCTGAAATCTACAAAGACCAGACAGGAACTAAATTTGGGTGTTTCTCTCTCTCTTTATAGTTTTTAAATGGTCCCCTTTTAAAACAGAGAAGGCATTTTGGCTAACTGCCTCCCTCTTAATTCCCAAAAAAAAAAAAGGGGATGATAGGTATTAATGTATCGCCCCGCAGCAGCAGTCGTGAGAAGCAGATAAAAGCTGACACCAGCAAGGCTTGGAGTGATGAGTAGTTATTTTCTGTCTTCTCTGGGGCTGAGTTCAGGATAGGATAGAAAAGAACCCAGAACTGAGCCAGAAAGTGAAAGTTTCCATTCTTTCTTTGCTGCTAAGGAATCGTGTGATCTTAAATTAAAAAAATCTCTGCTATCAGTTCTCTCATTTACAAAATAGTATCAGAGTTGTGTGTGGAAACCCTGTTAAGTAGTAAATGGGAGTGTTATGTAAAAAGCATAATGTTTTCTGACAATGTAACCCATCTGGATCTTGGCACAGTTGATGCTCAATCTAGTATTTAAAGCTACATATCCACAAATTCACTGAGTAACACTTAATGAGAAGCAGATCTGGGTGCTGCTCTAGAAACTGCTGCTACAAGAATGAGTTAGGTGAACATGTTGCCTGACCCCAGATTGTTTACTGTACTGGGAAACAAAGACAATTTACACAGAGTTGTCAACATTTGCTGGGCTCCTCTGCTATAGTAACCCCCAAATGTCAGGTGGTTTTCAATCACAATTTTTTTCTCATTTATGTTGTATGATAATGGCTGTGACTTTGCTCATCAGTCCTTTTGTTCTGAAATCCAGGCTGAAGTAGAAACTTTTACATGAGATATACTATTCCTACATCCAAGGAAAAGCAACTGGTCTGACAAATACCTACCAGTCTCCTAAAGTTAACTGAAAATAAGAATATGCTTTTCTCAAATGGCAAGGAATTTGGAGGTAGGAATTTGCCAGACTGGTTCAGCAATTCAATAAGGCCAGGATTGATATCTCCCAAAATGTCTACACAGCTCTAGTGACTTGTCTGCTTTCAAAGCTCAAAGAAGGACCTCCACCTTAAGAGATTTTGTCTCTTAGGTAAAGAAACTCTCCTGTGCCCAACCACAATACAACCATCAGCAAACTTCCCTTACTTCTCATTGGCCAGAACAGGGCAACACCTTCTTTTCCTCCCCAATGATTTTTTACCTTTCAATGGTTAGGAGTTTGCCAGAACTGATTTACATCAATGTGAATTTGCTTCTTGGAGCTGGGGTGGAGACCTACTCTGACCTTTGGTATCTATCCTTTAGTAACTGAATAGTGACATTTTGCTGCAGGGAAGAAGAGACAGATGGTTACTGGAGAGGCAATTTATAGCATCTGCTAGCACCCAATGAGTGTTGGTTTTCATTCCTACACCCTTCGGAGTAGAGAGGAATTAAAATCTACAGCATGAGCTTTCTTTCACGTTGAGCTTTCACTGTGGCAGCTGGATTCAGCTGAATGGCCCTCTTGTATGGTACAAGGCAAATCTGACTCCTGAACAGAATCAGGCAAATATTCAGAAACCAGCCAGCAACTCATCTCACAATATCTGACAGTCTCTGATTCAAAGAGAATTCATCAACGTATTTGAAGAACTCTATTCTGTAGGACTCAGTGCAGATTTATTCTATAGTAATTTGAAAGGACAAAGTCTAAATATTATTCCCCAATTCATTTTGATCTCTGATTATCTGAAATGTTTATTAAAGAATAATTAGCCATCTCACCAGCTGATGGTTTAGCTATTATTCTAGTGACTGCCAGTCTAAAAGCTACTTGTACTTCCCTTTTCTTCCTTGGGAGATAAAATGCTCAACCAAAAGATTTAATTTTCTAACTTCTGTCTGAGATTATAAGAATGCAGATATGAATCCTGGAGGTGTCTTCTCATGCAGCCTTGAAGCAAGAAGCAGCAAGAGGCAGCCAATGTCAAGGGGCAGAGCAGAGCACCGGGGACTGGGGCCTGCAACAGGAATGGTGTCACAGAGCTGATAACAGGCTTCATCCATTGCTAGTCTTCCTCATAACTGAGAAAAGGGAACATAAAGCCCGGTAGGTGGGTTTCTGTGATGGACAGCTTCACACAATTGCTACTGATGTAGTTTCCAAACATGTCGCAATGGAAACAATTGCCACATCAGTGGGTGTGTGGTTGCAGAACATTTTAGGATAAAAGAAACCTCGGGTCTCCTCTCAATATGTAATTTTTAAAAGGGAAGGGGTCTAAAAGATGGAGGGAGTAGAAAGGGAGAAGAGGGGAAGGAGATTTTTTTAAAAATCAGAGTTAAGGTGAGTTATGTACATGTACTAACTCGCCACAATGAATGTAATCATTATACACTACAAACATGCACTAATAAAATATTCTGAAAGGTAATTGTTAATTAAAATTAGATCTTAGCCCGTAGCAGAAGTTGACACACCCGCATGTTCTTTTGAGTTCATTCCTCTTTCATTTCCCTCTCTTCCTTAATACATGGATAATCTCTGAAAATCTCATAGCCTAATGTCCGACTTATAGGGAACCCTCAAAAAAATTATAGATTTTAAATATTTTAGGTTATCTCAGGTTCATTTTCTCCATCTTTAAAATACAACAAGAATATTCTACTGAATAGTTAAGATTAATAGAAATAACATATATGAAGTACTAGAACATTCATTTATTCAACAAACATTAATTGAGTATATATTGCCAGGTACTGTTTGAGCCACTGAGGATATAGCGGCAAATGAAACAGACATGAACCTTGCTCTCATGCTAATAAGAGCAGACAGATTATTAATTATGAATATAGGAGCCAACCAGAGTGCTGCTGATTGTGCTACTGAGAAGTCAAAATGAGTGCTAAAGTAGAGTTGCATGGGCAAGATTTTATTTTAGGTTGAGTCAGGGAAAGCCTCAGTTAGGTGGCGGCAACTGAGCTGAATGTGAATGGTGAGAAAATGCCAGGGAAGGCAGAATGCTCAGTACATAGCCATTCTTTCAGTTATTTATATTATTTTTCTCATGCCTTACAGCAGCTTTATAGTTTTATTCTCACATTACAAGTTGGCCTAGTGTGGTTAAGCAACAGTCTTGGGGTTGTAGGGTAAATAAGGGACAGAGCCAGCATTTGAACCACCACTTAACCCCAAGCGAACTCCAGTGCTCCTAAGGGGACAGGCATTCAGCCAGGGATTTTTGTGCCCCTGGAAGTATGTGCATAAGAAGGGACTTCTTGGGCTGTTGGATTTCAGCATAGTTAAAAACAACCTTGAAAACAACTGCCTCTGTCAGATCCACCAGAGCAGACATGTTGCCTGGTCATCCGGGTATCTCCAGTCTCTGGCTGCCTAATGTACAAGATTTGGAACTTGATGTGATTCCCAGACATTGCCAAGATGACCTGTGTGTCCAGAAACTCTAGAAAGATGAGCTATTAGTTCTCTTCCAATTTCCAAGCTCATGCTGATATCATCTTAGCCAAATCAACTGGTGCATTAACTTTCTTGGGAGACTAAAATCAGTTAATGTCTGATAATAATTTTATGCAAAAGAAGAAATCTTGAGAAGGACATTTTGATGTTACTACAGCACATGAAAACTCCCACATGTTTTCTTCATATAAAAAGTATTTACTGAGAATTTCCTATATGCCATCTACAGGTGAAAAGACAGCCAAGTTGTTTATTTTCTCTAGAATAAGAGAAGGAGGGAAGAAGCAATCAAACAAGAGAATCTCAAGAGTGAAGTAGTAGAAGTAAAACACAACTGATGGGTGACAGGGACAGAGTGAAGGCATCACTTCAGAGAATATGGCCAGTGAGGGCTGGAAACTGAGGTTTGAGCACAGGGATGTCAAGGAAGAACCTGCCCCTGGGAACTTTTGGGCAAAATGTCTCACCGTCCTGTCCAAAAGCACAGTGTGAGGAAGGAGAAACCTGCCCACATCAAGGAATAGAAAAAGCATGCAGCAGAGCATGCCAGGGTGAGCTGGCAGTGGGAGGAGTGGATGGAGTGGAAGTAACAGACAGTAGCCAGTAACGAGAGACTTTTGAGCCACACTTTCCACTAGATTGTTGATCCCTAGTTCAGTAAAGTCTTTGGGGTACTCTTCTGCCATGTGCACATGCACATGCGCTCCTTAGTGTGAGGGAAGTTTGAGGGGCCCCATGACTACCCTCACCCGCCCATTAAGAGGTCTCTATAGAAACCTGGGTCATCTTTTGCCTTGGTCTATTACTGATTTCTGGTAGGATAACTGGAATATAAATGAATCTCTCTGGAAGACGTGGAGTTCCATCTTCCTGCTGTACGTAGCTATTCATCACTGGGAGATGACAGAGACTCCAGGAGGCAAGAAGCCAAGTGAAAAATGTTCCTGTATTTCTTTCTCCACTTCAGCATATACATATTTCAAGAAATGAGCCTTTTCTTTACCAGCCTGTCCCTCAGCTATCCTGAGTTTCTTTGGGGTGAAAAACATGGTTGTTTCATGCTAAACAGAGGAATATACTGAATGCTAATGAAGCAAGTCCTTGGTCCAGCCCCATGCAGTAATTTGTTGAGACTATCTTTGGGTGAAAAAATGTCTTTCTCAGGATCTTTATCTCTTATCCGTAGTTATCCCAATGATACTCTCAAGAACCCAGAAAGGTCAGATATTTTAGTCCAAGGCCTTCTCTAATTAATTGTAGTATTTATGTTTAAATAGATCAATAGCCAAGTTTGACCTCAGTGTACAGCATGAGCTATTACAATATCACTGCAGTATGAAGCGAGCTGCAATATGTTGGTCAGGCAAACCACTTATATTGACCCCACCAACACAGCTTTTGTTCTCACGAACACCATATTTCAGTGTTGAAAATGGGGAGGCCACACTCAGAATCTGTCTAGAGCCAAAAAGAGCCCAAAAAGAAAAGGAGACTAGAAAAAAGAAAGCTGTAGTCTTCTTTTAGCATTAAGATAAGCTTGGCAAGCTAGAAATCCCTGTAGTAGTTTTGAGTCACTTGTCTTCTTGAACACCTAACTATAGAGAAAAATGGACAATGGCACAACTTGCACATGCTATTCTTTTGCATTTAATGATTTTTTAAATATTTATTTTAAGTGAGTCATACTTGTAGGAAAATGACTCTAGCAAGATGGGTTACAGATGATTAAGAAGAAATGATAACATCTTTTCTAGGATACTTCTTTTGTTGAATGGTTCCAAGGACAAAAGCCTTCCCAAAAGAAACATCTGGAAGGGCACTAGGCAGGCACTCAGCCTTCATTCTCTGCATGAAATTGTACCATTAAAATTCTTTGCTTTGGATCTTGAGTTTTGTCCCATTTCCTGGAGATATCTAGGAAAATGTAAACATTTTTGGAGAAGGGTAGTGCCCTCCACTGTCAGGTGGATAATGAAGATTTTAGGCAGAAAATTTGACTTCATATGGAATTGAGGAACTTTCTGTGTATGTTTATATGTACATACATGTGTGTGCATCAAAGCACATGTATGTCTGTGAGTATGCTTGTTTGCACCCATATTTGTATATGCATGGTAAACCTATGTACATATACATGTGAATATATAGGAGTCTGTATATGTGTCTGTGTGAATGTGTGGTTCATGTGTAGTAGATACATACTTTCCTACTAGCTCTAGATTAGGAATCCAGAGAACAGAATTTTCCAATTGAAGTAAATGATATGCATATTCTAACTTTAGTTTTCTAGTTCACAAAGTCAGGAGACCATACAGAATATCTTTCAGGTTTCTTGATGTTTAAATTCTCCTTGCACAATTTTGACCAGAAGCAGTCGTTCCTAGAATAAACTCTATTATCTGATTTGAGATTAGATCCTTACTTCTACCCTCACATCAATAAGTACAGGCCATTTATGAAAAAAATTTCATAAAGATGTCAACTTTTTTAAAGTCAGGGGACTAAGTGTGCAGTCTACTTGTTGCTTCTCTTTTGTAATTTTCAGAAGAGTTCATGAGTATTTTTATGAAAAAAAGATAGCAAATTCTTTAAAACCTATTCCATGGCATCTCTGCAGGAAATAAATGGTATGTCAGAGTTCAGAGTGGACTTCTGCTGAGGAAGCTAGTGGATAAGCGAAGAGCACAGCTCATGCAAGATGGACAATTTTCAGACAAAAAGGGAAGGAGAAATAAAGGAAATTGTCATAGTTCTTTTTCCTACACATTATAAAAATGAGAATGTTAGCAAATCTCACTTATCCCAGACTGCTCTATTTCAATTTTATGTATCATACCACCTATATGGCTTCCAAGTCTCCCATTTATTGGCTGCAATTTCAGGCAAGTTTCTTAACCATTCTGTGCCTTAGTTTCTTTGTATCTGAAATGGAGATAATAATAGTATCTCATTCATATGATTGATGTAGGATTTACATGTTGCCTTAGTTACTTTTTTCATTGCTGAGACAAAACATCTGGCACACAAAGTTAAAGGAGGAAAGATTTATTAAGTTCAATTTGTAGAGGTTTCCATCCACAGTTGGCTGGCTCCAAGGCAGGGTGGAATTACAGAGAAGAAACAGTTCATGGCAGGCAGGAGGTAGCAAAGCAACCAGGGATGACCACAGCTCTTTCTATCCCTTATATTTTATTCACATAGGAAGGGCAGCACTCACACCCTTAACCCTAGTACCCTTGATCCTAGCACTGCACCAGGAATCAATCCCAGTGTCAGACACTCTAGATCCAGCCACCTCTGAAAAAGCCCCACTTATGACTGCATGAGGCTTTGGGGGAACATCTAGACACAAACCATAACACACATGTTAATATAAATAAATCTTTTAGAATAATGTCTGACATTTATTAACATTGTATGCTTATCACTTGACATCTGTTAACATTATATGCCTATCACCTGTAATGTTAAATTTTGTCATTTGAAATGACACTAGTGAAACATACCATCAACAAGAACAAACCAGAGAACCAAGACCCTGGAATTTCCAGGGATTCCTTCTACACTTAGGTCAATGAGTTATACTGCTGTACTTGCATTTCCACATATTTAACCACCAGTTGGAAATCAAATGCCAACAAATCTGAGAACTACATGGTTGTCTTTTCAGTTCAGGCTACTGGAGCAGAACATCACGTACAAACAAAACAAACATTTATTCTTACAGTTCAGGAGGTTGGGAAATCCAAGATCATAGTGGTAGAATATTCCATGTCTAATGAAGGCCTAGAGTTTAGTTCACAGAGATTAATCTTCTCACTAGGCCCTCATATGATAGAAATAAAGTGAGAAAACTCTTAGCGATCTTTTTTATGGAGGCACTATCCCATTCGTGAGAGCTATATTCATGAACTGATCGTCTTCCAGAAGCCTCACCTCCAAATGCCACCATGATGGTAGGCTATCAACATAGGAAATTTGAGGGGACACAATCAGTTCATTGCAATGGTGTTTCCTGGAGTGCTCAAAGTAGATTTTTATGGCTCTGAGTCATATTATGCCAGAGAAAGCTTAAAGTATTCAGTGATCCTTATTGCCTCCCCGATTCCCCACACTGATATACAAGGTATGGTTGAAAAATAGAGTGAAAGATTAAATTTTCTAGAATTTATCCTAGTGAGGGACGCATTGCCATTAATACCCCTCAAAACGTTCCCCTTCAGTTCATATACCCTTATCCCATCGCTCTTGCCACTTTGTGAAGCAGTTCTAGAAGTTCTCTTTCACGATTGTCTAGGTGCCCTATATTGGCTTCTTGATATCCTGAGTCAATTCAAAACATTTACCTTTCATGGTCATTTTGACTTTGGGGAAGAGACCTAAGAGCTACGGTGTCCGATTTCCTAAATGAGGTGGACGAGGATGCATAACAGTGGTTTCATGACTCTGCCTCTTTGTTGTATAGCACTCAGTGACACCACCCAGTATACTTTTTATTATAGCCCACAAAGACACTCACGAAAGAGAATTTGCAGAACTGCCTCCCAAAGTAGCAAGAATAAGTTAAATGTGTTCAGAGTGAGGGGGATTCATGGCAATGTGTCTTGCACTGTAATGAATTTTTTAATTTAAACATTCATCATATATTTTTATTACACATCATAATTCAGAAATGATGGTTCTCTGCATAGTTTGAGTAAATGATGCACTTAACTTTTAAAGTGTGGAAATGTGAGTCTCTTTTAATGCCATAGATTGCTTTTGGGTAGTCAGTGAAAGCATTTTTCTACAGGATGAATTTTTCCTATGCTGAGCCGATTGTCATGGATGAAAGGTTTCAGTCCCACACTTGCCAGGTGCCTACAACACACTTTTTGGCCTCTATTTCACCCATCCTCTTTAATCAACATCATATTTTTAGTAGCAGGTTGAAAATGCACAGTCATGACACTGATGGCCCAGTAGAACATTCTTTATTTCTCTATGAATTAAGTGTTGCTCTTAAAGTCAGTTTTTATGTGCAGCTGAAACCTCTTAATCATCAAATAACTCACTTCCTTCTAATTGCATCCTTAGGGTAGAAAACAATCCTAACTCAAAAATTATCCTGCTTCCCTTAGAGATGAGTGTTGTACTACTGTTTATTGCCCTGGCTTTGAAAGGAGGCATCTTCTCATGCCCTCTTGAGTCATCTCCACTCCTACTCCAGTGGGAATTACTCTTCATGCTTCACCTCCCTTCCAGTGCCTTGACTTAGTCTAGTACAGATGTTCCAGCTGATGCAGTCTGTGGCCTGATGTTACTGAACTGTCCACACTGGGGAATTTTTCATCCTGTCACAAGCAGAGGGGAATGCTTGTGCAGATCAGACCCATGAAATCCCCCTAACCTCTGACATAGATCCCCAATCTCCCCAACCTCATGGCAGTCTCTTAGAGCCACCAGTCTTTTGAGATTGAGCCAAGTCCAGCATCAGGTCTACAGCTCAGGATGACTACCTAGAACTTCGGACACAGAAATCATCAATCCACACTCACGGCCATCAAGTTGAGCACGTTGTTCTCAAACTTCAACTACCTTTCAAGTCTGTCTCCAGTGGTCCAGGAATATTTTTAGATATTCTCTAGAGCCTTAGAATAGAGAGATCTACAAAGGATTAAAGAGTCTAGGTGTACATCTATCTCAGGTATTAAAACTTTGTAGAGAAAATAAATGTAGAAGTTGGGAAATAAAGGATTCATGAATCAGCAGTACTCAACACCAAGAAAGGTTCAAAGAGTTCTGCTTTAGCAGTGGGCATTCATAGTCTACACATGGAAACAAAGTAAAGAAATTATTTGTCTTCCTTATTTGGGTATGATCTGGCAGAAACTTTCCGATTAGAGGTTGATTGGAAGTTGCTGGTTGGGTAAGTGTAAATTTCATTTCACTGTTTGCATTGAGTTGGCCTTTGGTTTCCTTATGTTGAGACCCAAGGCACTAGAGCTATCTCAGCCAAATGGGGTTCCAATTAATTATTTTAACACAGGTTATATCATATCCTTTACTCC
>RJWT010027199.1:0-15573 GCA_004365215.1 Cuniculus paca | reverse complement strand
CTATTCTATTACTGTACTAGTGTCCAGCATTGACTTTAATATCCACTCTAAATCCCTAATATTTGTTAAAAAAAACAGAAGTAATAAACTTGAATTAATAAATAAAGAAATGCACTATCTCCTATCTCCATGAAGACTACATTGCCCTTTCAAATACCATGCTCACTTTAATCTAAATCATTTTTGTATAAATAAAGGTGATGCTCTAGTGACCCCCTAAGATTCCTTAGCTTCAGAAAATCCTAAAGAGTCATTGTTGCAGAGAGAGATAGTATGGTGGATCTGTGCAGTGCAGGTTGGTGCAGGTACAGAGTGCTAGAGTGCACACAAAGTTTTCATTTGCCCTGCAGCATTACCATCTGAGTGGCCTTGAGCATGTACCTTAAACTTCTCTGAGCCTTCATGTTCTTACCTGAAAAACTGAACTAATAACTCAGAAAGTAGTTGTGACCAAGAATGTAACAGGCATTTGGTCAGTGGTGTTTATTATTATTTATGAACTTGTAATACCCATTTCTGTCACCTTCATCTTACCCAGAGCCTCTTTGTCACTTAATGTGCAGTGAGAAGGGGAGAGCAGTAGCTTTGATGTCTGAAGAGCTATGTGTACTAGAATTTCTTCCCACTTGACTCTCCCAATCTGCTCCCTGACATCCAGTTTAGCAACAGCAGTTGTACCACAAGTGTAAGATATAGAGCAGAGAAAACAGAATTGTTCATTCTACCAAATGATAGAAGGTTGCTTTCTTTTAAGAGGCATGAAAGGGGTTTATCAAACTTTTTCTTCTAGAAATCTAATTGCTTCAATGAGTACAGACCTCATCACACATCTTGGGGGTCCCAAGATGTTCACAGCCTCATGAGACTGATTTGCTAAGCTGCCTTAACTCAGCCCTTTAAAATCAGTTTCCAGATTTTGACATCTCTGAAATCCAGTTCTTTGTTCACAATTTGCTTATGCTCTAGAGGTGACTTTGCCCCAGAAACAGCTTCATATTAGAGCCCACGTTGGTGAGGGGATCACTGAGTTCTGAGGATGTCAGCCAAGTCAGGCAAACTGTGCTCATCAGGCAGACAGGCCACACTGTCTTCATGTTCATGAAGAGGCTGGTGCAGCTCGCAGACATCTGCACCTTGAGTTAACATCAATTGCATTTTGAAGCTTGCTTCAGAAAATTCCTAGAGGCACTGCTTATAAAGAAGGAAATTCTGGTGGTCATGGTGGTTCAGGTGCAGGATGGTGGCCTCCAATGGCCACAAAGTTGTCCAGTTCCCTCTTTCATTCATCAGTTTTCAGTCACTGGAACAAAATATCTCAACACTAACAACTTAAAAGAAGAGACGTGTATTTCAGCTCATAGTTTCAGAGGATTCATTCAATGGTTGGCTGGCTCAAAAGCAGAAAGGACATGATGGAAAGGCATGATCAAGGAAAGCTGTTCAACCCATGCCAGCCAGGATGCAGAAAGAGAAGGGAGGTGCTGGAAACAAAAATGCACCATTCCAGATCATGCCCACGGTGACCCACTTTGGACCAAGTCCTACCTCTTAACAGCACATGGAGCTACTGAATTCATCAATGTATGAATTCACTGATGAGTACAACGCTCCCATGATTCAATCACCTTCCACATATGTGAGACAGTTAGGAGACATTTTAGATTTAAATCATAGCACCTCTAAAGAGAAACTTGGATGCTGTGGTCTAGGATTAAGATCAGACTGACATTTTCCTTTGGTTTTCCTTGGGTATCTGTTATGGTTCAGAGATTGTCCAATAACATGGTGATAAAACAGTGAACATGGATGATGAAGGCCAGATATTTCATGAAATATGTATTCTAGTCATGGGTGTGGATGGAGACATAACAAATAACATGAAATTGAGACATTATCAATGGCTTTTAAGGGTGATATAAAGAATTAACCCCAGGAAATGGGGTAAAGTATACTCAAGTGACCACTTAGATCCAGTGCAGAGGGATGGCTTCATGGAGAAAGAGCTGAGATTTGAAGGAGAAAGATCTAGCCACATGAAGGTCAGAGGGAAGAGAACTGCATCTAAAAGGAACCATAAATGGAAAGGCCCGAGGCAGGGATGAGCTTGAAGTGCCAAGTAGCAGCCCAGGGAAAAGGAAGATGGCAGGTCAGCCAGTAGTTAGGGACAAGATTGTGCAAGATTTCCTGAGACACCATATGTGTGTGTGTGTGAATTTTCTTTTAAAAATTTAGTTTCCTAAAAGTGACCTGGAGTAGAGAAAAGTGAGTAATGTTAGCTCAGAAGAAGATGCTTTGGTTTGAATGTGGTTTATCTCCCAGTTGTTCATGAAGTGAATACTCTGGCATCAGCAGTGGGAACTGCAGAATTTTAAAGAGATGAGGTCTAGTGGGAAGACTTTAGGTCATGGTAAGGATGGTGTCAGATGGCACTGGGAGATCTCAGTTCTCTCTGCCTTCCAGTCTTACAGCATGATTTTTCTTTCAACATATGTTCCTGCCTTTGACCTCTGCCATGAAGTGACGGTGGGGGCTGAGGGGAAGGAATGCTGTTTGGATCTTCAGCCTCCAAACTGTGAGATAGAATAAACCTCTTTTCTTTATAAACTTAGCCAGTCTCCAGCATTTTGTTAAAGTAATAAAAACAGACTCATGCAAAGGACAAAGGAATGAATGTGAATCAAGGAATGGAAATGGGCTACCAGAATTAGTATCAGCCTACACCATAGTTTCAAATTTAACCCAAGTCTATGCATTTTTGTGTTATTTAAGCCTCTGAAATAATCTTCATAAATAGATATACTTCCTGCAGGAGATCCTAAGTGATGACCTAGGTTCCCTCAGGTACTGGCTACAGAACAGTTTCCTGGTCACAAGTGTTAAATGGGTAGATTAGGGGAGGGGTATAGTTAGCAGCTGGGGTTTGGATCCTGCTCTTCTCTTAATTGGGGTATCTTGGTCAAGGCCTTTGCCTCCTTGGGCATTAATCTTCTCATCTGTGTAAGATCAGTGTGTACTAAATAATCTCTAGAGTCCCTAACAAGAGTTTGGATCTGTATAATTCATTCACATTACATCTGGCCCAAGTTCAAACTGCCTTGGTTAAAGAAAATGAAGCACGGTTGATATCTTTTACATATAAAGGTTTATAAATAGCTGAGAAAGCCATATGCCAGTCTATGAATCATGATGAATGAAATAGGTAAATATTATGCCAGGATTAACAACATCCCATATATAATTCATTACAAACCTCTGTGTGAAGGAAAAGCCTTAGTTTCCCCTCTTTGTCCCCACATCTCCACCATCCCAAATCCAGCAGGCAGACATTCTCATTTTCACAATTCCCAGAAACTGCAAAATGCAAAGAAAACAGGTTCGCACGTTTTGTTAACGGGCAGCCTGAATAAATACAAAGTAATGAGATGCCTGAACCCATTAGGGAAGTTTCTGAGTATTGCTGAGGATTCGGCGCCCTCTACTGCTAAACTTCACAGAGTGTCCAAAAGCTGGTAGGTTCTTATTCTGGGACGCTTGCTTCCTAAGGTCACCTAGAATACAGGTGTTTGTCCTCAGAGATTTGATACTGGAAAACAAGCTCAAAACAAAACTTCAAGAAAAATCTTTGCATGCCTCTTTCAGGACATCTTAAAAATTTTTTAATAGAGGTGAACACAGAGAATCCTGGAATCGAAGATGAAAAACATTTGTAGAAGTTTTCCGGGTGGGATCTTAACATTTATTTACAAGTAAAATATTATTAAAATTTAAGAATATTTATTTTAAACATTGAGTTTGGGATGGTATAGAAGAAAAGAAGTGTGGCATTACCCCAATAGAAGAGAGGATCATCTTAGTGACTAGGGAACGTGTACGTGGTAAAGATTTTGCTACCAGTTCATGGGCTGTGATCTAAGCTTGGAAGCTGGAATTGAGTGGTGAATAATAGTATAGAATTCAGAGTGACATCTGCCTTGAATTTCAGTTCTGTCTTCATTGGAGAAGTTATTAAGATTCCTACTTTATATGACCACCAAATTCAAACTCCCTCCATTGGCATCTTTGTACTCCTCCCATAGGAGCACAGAAGACAAGTTATAGAATTTATCTGTTCATTCCACACTTAAATTTATTGAGTGACCTTTCATCAGAACTTTGGATTGAGTGCTTAGAACAATGAATTAGACATAGGTTCTGTTCTCAAACAATAAAATGTCCAGGAGAAAAGAAAAGATACTCAGACACATGGCTGTCCAAAGGCAGAAAGGTGTCTGTGATGAAAGAGAAACATAGAATTAATGCAAGTTTTAAAAAGAGAAATGATTTCCAGTTCTGAGGAATCAGGAAAATTTTCTTTCAGTGTTACACCATTTCTATGATTTCTGAACTTGCCCTGGCACCAGTGCTTGACCACAAGCAAAAATACAATTCAGTGGTTTAATAATTTTGTTTCATAGTTTGGGAATGTTAATCATAATGATATTTATAAAATATGACACTTGCCAACTGCCAGCGGGAAAGAACATTGTATAAGAAAGAAAATAAATGCATAGTACATATATTACTTGGCTCAGTAATCAATAATATAAAAACATAGATACAAACTAGTGAATTACCCAAAAAGTATGATGCAACTACACTGGGAAGAGAAAAAACAATGTAAGTGCATGTGGGTGTAGAAGAGAATTGAATGATTGCCTTCAATAAAAAGTTAATAATGTCTAAAATTAAATAATATTATAAACATATTGTTTGGTAATATGCAAGTTTAGACTTGAATCAACTAAAACTTGACATATTTTTGGAAGGAAGGTTTAGAGAAGGGATAGGTTTTGAAACAGTTGGTTGTATTATGGCTGTTTAACTTTTTAGGCATGTGCATGTATTTCATCAAATGAATTTTTAGTGATAAAGGACAGGGGATGATTCAGTGGACTTTTTTTACTCATTCCTTGAGTTGGTGCATTGTTGGTTGGTGAGTTGTGTTCTGTCTATCCAGCTTCTCCTAGTGGTTATTCCAGGAATGCACCCTCATTTGTCTCAGAACTTTTTACTCCTTTAAACATGTGGAACAGGTTATGTTTTCTTTGATAACCTTATCCCTTGAATGAAATCAGTTAGTCCAGATTTAGGATGAAAAGAGACAAAAAAGGAGAAAAAAATGTCACACAAAGACAGAATGAAAAGCAAGAGTCTGGGTGATATTGAAGTCCCTGCTTCCATTTATGTCTGAGAACTGGCTCTGTGCTTGCCTTTCCAATAATTTGGTTATGGTTTTTTTTATATATGGGTTGCTTCCTACTTCCCTTATACTTTTTTCTTCAGAGCTAATTTGAGATGATGTGAGTGTGTCATTTTCTGAAAAGGACAGTGACACACACCCAGCCTGAAGTGATCTCTGAACATCAGTTGAAGTCTCTCAAATGTCCTCAGGGGACACTGATGGTGGCACAGTGGGCAACTCGAAGTGTGGTCTTGCCTGTGCCTAGTAGACAGTCTTTCAGATCAGTTCCTCCATTAGGAATCTTGAATTGTAAGGCAGGTAGAGTTAAACTGAGAAAAGGCCTCACAGATGAAGAACAGACCCTGTAAAGGAGAGGGACAAGCCAGCAATTCAGGAGACCCACACATCAAAGCCCAGGGTAGCCATGCAGAGAGTACCATGACTTCTTTAGAAACATAAAAAGTTCGGTTCCCTGCCCTCACCTCGTCCTCCAAGCTCACCTCCTGTCTCTCTAAAATTTGTTTGGAACCCAAATCTCCGTAAATATTGGACATAAAGCCATGAAGATGACTGGTCACTGCACATACGTTCTAAGATGAAATGCGGAGGAAGAGAATGTCAGATGTGTGAAATAGAGCTGCACTTCATGAAAACCTTCTGAATAGTAGTCTTTGGCAAATGAAAATAAAAGGAGGAGAAACGAGAGACATAATTGCTGCTGCAAAAGGAGTTAAATCCATGCTTGAAGATGTAGATGGAAGGGATGAAAGGAAATGATGAGAGAGGTAATGACAGATATGGAAGACTAGGAGCTAAGATCAAGGGAAGGAAAAAATGAAATAAGTGAAGCATACATAATTATCAAAGGAAAAATATACACATCAGTTCCCACTTCTCCAAAGTTTAAAAAATGACCTATATACACAGCTTGTGACTACTCGTGCTATCCTAGGTAAAATAGAATTAATATGTTCATTTAGTTCTGGAATAATGTTTAAGTTAAAGGAAACAATATGTCTTGAAAGCACTTCAGCAAAAAAAAAAAAGTTTACGCATAAAAGAAAAGGGGTAAAAATAAAACCAAGCTGACTTTTAACCTCTTCTCTCGGCCACTCATGTTGCTATAATAGAACATTATACATTGGCTCTTGAGGTTGTGAAGCACAAAACCAAAGTACCAGCATCCAACAAGATCCTTTCACTACATCATCCCCTGCTGGAAGGCAGAAAACCAATGGAGCATGACAGAGCAAGTGAGCAAGAGGAAACTGAAGTCACTTTTATAAAAATCTCACTCTTAGATCGCTAACCTACTAGCAAGAGAATGACTTTGATCCATCAAGATGACCTAATCACCTCTTTCTCAGGCTCCACCTCCCAACATTGGAGATTAAAATGGGTTGAAGGGAGGAGGAGGGGTTGGGGAAAAAAAAAGAGTAATCAAAACATATTGTGTATGGGCGCAAATTCCCTATGATGATTATGATCATTATGTGTATCTAAAACGTACCAATAAACTTAATTAAAAATAAAAGAAGTTTCCAACGTCCACTTCGGGACCACATTTAAACGACAGCACTTAGCGTTAGCCCTACACTGCAGCAACACTTGCAGAGTTTGCAGCAAAAGCTGTTGAACACAAGTTGCCTTTTATAAATGGAAGCAATAGGAAGATATTTTTATTAAACAAGAACTCAAGCAATATCCTTGGAAAACAACTATTTGAAGAGTGACTCCAACCACCTGGGGAATACTGAAATGTTACAAGCTAAAATGTGGGGAAGTCATTGTATTAAATTTGATGGGGTTCAGCAGTAAATTTAAGTAAACAAGGCCCATATTTATCTAGTTCTCTCTAGGAAAAATGTAAATCTAGTTATAAGAGTGAATCTAAAATCAAAACATCTGTTCCTTTAAAAATAATGTAAAATTCATGATTTCATGAAAAAACCGAGTTTAAAATGTCAGCTAATATTAACAAAGACTAAGAAATGAGAGAAGGAGGTCTGTGTATTCCAAAGGTGGTTTCCCTCTTAACTCCGAGAATTACTCACTGTAAAGTGATAGAGAGCTTTTGAAACATGAAAAGATAAACATTAAAAATGTAAAAGCAAAGAAAACATGGCCCATAAAACAAACAGAAATCACACATGAAACACCATAAAAGACTATTTTAAAATTGTAAAACTATATGTTAGAACATGAAATAGGCCTTTTTTGTGCTAATAAATGCTAATGTTAAACACCTCTCTTAGAAGCCAGACACCCACAAATTATTTTCCCAGTATCCAGTCAAGTATTGTTTATAAGGCAACACCTAAAACAAAGGTATCCAGAATGATAAAATTAAAACATTGGACAAAACTCATCAATCAGAACCAAACAAAGGGGAAGAGGGCTGTAAGCATACATGTCAAACACAAAGTTCAAGACAAAGATGTTGAGATAGCAAAAGTTCACCTCTTTGGATAATGATGCAAACATTTATGTGATAAATAAAATAGCCAGACAAATTT
The DNA here is from genome assembly GCA_004365215.1 of Cuniculus paca. NCBI lineage: Eukaryota > Metazoa > Chordata > Mammalia > Rodentia > Cuniculidae > Cuniculus > Cuniculus paca. Next base: position 7,836 of record RJWT010027199.1, on the reverse strand, counting down.
AATAAAACCTCTAACAAGTAGGCATGCAGTAATAGTTGGAGACATCTTACTATTAATGAGAGGGCATACAGGCAAAAATTAAATGCATATAGAGAAAAAACAAGATTAATTCAATAGGTTACACTGATACCTTCATGAATGAGGAATATACCTTAACATTCAATTGAATACAATTTTTAATTGAACAGTTTGGATCATACACAAAAATCCCAAATTCTTAAAAAGCAGTAGTTCAACCTCCTCTTACATCACCTTTCCTGACCTGAGAAGAATAAAACTAAGCATAAATCATCCAAGTATTAATCCATAGAAATGGCCATTTTAAAAATATTCAACTAATTACCTCAGGGTACAAATACATATATACTGCAATTATAAAATGCTCCTAACAGAAATGGGCCACTGCATATTACTCTCTGATATTTTTAAAACATATCAATTTAAAATATATGTGTGGCTACTATAAAATGATCCACAAAGAGATACATCAACATATTAAGCATGATTTGGTTTGGGTCGTGTTTGTGTATGTAAGTCTCTTTACAGGCATGCATTGTTTTTCTATATGAAACAGCTATTTTGGAGAAGCCATTTCAACATTTTTGAAATTGAAAAACTTAGTGTGAGTTCAGCTTTTCACATAATTTTTTGAAGTAGAAGACAGAAGTTATTGTTTGGAAAGATAAATCCTCTAGCAGCACAGATTTGGAACAAATATATAGTCAATATTCTCCATGAACCAGTGAACTAATCTAAGCAAAATTAGCTCAGACTGAGCAATATTAAGGGATCTATTCACTGATATAAATTGTGTTATCTTTTAGAGACGATATTAACCTAGAATTGGAGAAGTCTTTCCCTTAATTTGGACTTAAACTGCTCTGTCACTAAAATGCAGTTTTTCTCGAAAAAGATACATACAGTCATCCCTCAGTATCTATAGGGGGTTGGTTCTATGATCCCCTATGGACACCAAAATCTGCAGAAGCTCAAGTCCCTTTTATAAAACGGTTGTATATAACCTATGTACACCCTCCTGTGTACTTTAAATCATTTTTTCAATCATTCATGATACTTAATACAATGTAAATGGCATGTCAATAATTGTTACATTATACCGTTTAGGAAATTATGATAAGAAATATGGCTATATGCATTCAATATAGATTTTCTTTATTCCTTCTGTGGTCAGTTGTATCCACAGATGCAGAAACCACAGATGCACAGGCACTGACTCTATGTTCTTAGCCAGATGATTTGTTCAAATGCCAGCCTCTGACTGGGAGGTCAGGGACCTTGGTCAGGGACCTTGGTCAGAGCAGGGTTGTTTTGCTCTGGGCTGGGATAAAGGTAGAAGGCTGTGTCTCTACTTGTGCCATCTGTGTGACAGTTCAGGAGTGCAGGGGAAATGATAATTATGACTACAGAATTAGGTAGTTAGGAGTGAACACCACTGAGGTGTTGAAAAGAGAAAATGAGAGGCTTAGGACAACAATCAATAGTAATTTGAAGCAAAATGTGAAAGCCAGAGGACTATGGGACACAAAAGAGACTCATTTTTTTATAGTTGGAGGACCAGACTTGGGACCTACTTGTAAGAGTAGCAGAAGTCTAGAAAAGGTTGAATTCTCAGCCCCAGTAATTTTCCCACTTCATAGAGAAGGGTTGGGATGCTGAGTCTGAAGTGGACAATTAGCTGACTGTCTTGGGGGAGGCTGGAATGTTCTAGGCCTGTGAAAATGTACTGTTCCTCCTTGTTAAAGGACAGTACTTCTCCCCTTTAGTCTGAAGCTATGTAGAGACCTCAAGTGAGACAAAAGGAACCACTGTACTGTGTTATAGATTCACTGGAACTGAACTGAATTTGACTGCTAGAGGCCCGGATTAACAGTGCCTCTGTAAGGCTGATCATGCCGTACGGTATGAGACTGCCTGCTGGAGACTGAGTGGACTTACTGTGCTGTTGAAGTTAGACCACATCCAGTGAGTGAATAGGTACATATTCCCTGAAGTAAATTTTAATTGGGTGATCATGCTCTGAAAAGTTAAGAAGACCAAGGATCTCCAAATGCTAGGGAAGGGTTAGAATTTGGGGTCGTCAGTGGAAGAAAGTGGTTCTTGTCAAAGTTGGAATCACATTAGGACCAGCAGCAGCTACAAGACAAAGACAAGAGAGACAGTCACAAGTGTGAAACTTTAGCCACAGGACCTGTGGCAGAGGGATGAGTTTTCTGGGAAGTAAAGGGAATCTGGGAGAGGTCCCAGTAGTATCTACTACAGTTTACCCTTTTAACTCTCAGCTCTGTGTCTTTTGGGCACTAAATTCTCTCTACCTGGATACAGCTTATCTTGGATTCTGATTGGTCACAATTTCTGGAAAATCTTATTAGAACAGCATGAATCACACCCCTGATATTGTACTTGATCTCAAGACTTTAAGTGATCTTATCCATTCTCTTCCCTACTGCCCATTTAGGTACAACTGGATATGGAACTACCAAGAGGTATCCCAGCGGATTGCCTCCATACCTGAACCATTTAGCAGTAATTCTCTTTCCTTGTGATGATCAAGCCAAACCTCTCCACAGTACACATGGTACCTATCTTTTGACTACTAGTCTACTGGCACTAGGAACCCAAAGTGACCATATAATAGCTGTAGTTTTAAGTTATGCGAAACTCTTACTGTGTCATTTTATGGAAGCATGGGCTTTGTGGGTGCAAGGACTGGAAATTCATAGACTTAGAGGTATGCAGGGGATCATACCCAGGTCTTTGGATATGCTAGATAAGCACACTACCACTGAGCTACCTCCCTGGCTCCACACATATATATTCTTTGAATAGGTCACTGGGAATGATAGCTGAAGGTTGTTTGTTTGTTTTCACTTCTACTGCTCAGTCCTTAGACTCACATTTTTACCCACTGGGGACACAGCACCAAAGAAATGCCCATCCTTAGAGAGTATCATGTAAAATTTGATGCCTCAACTGCACTTTGAAGAAGCCATTCTCCTGCTCTAATAGGATGGGAGCTTCTGAATAGTACAGCATGTGGAAGACACACCTTCTTTTCCAGCACCTTGGACTGAAGAGAAATTACACAAAACCTACCGGAAGATCAAGCCCTCTAAAGTAAGTTTTTAAGTAATCTTGCTAAGGAAGTGCAATAAGAAAAGGAAAACTGTCATCCAGAATACATATGTCAATCCTAGTGGAGATGACTTGCTTCTTCCTGAATAGAAGAGGGCCAGTGTAAAGGAATGGCCAACTGTGGCTAGCTGATGGGATGATTCCATACAGCTGCTCTTCTTTGATTTCTACCAGTACTTATACATTAAGCAGTAGAACTCTAGTCTGGCAAATATCAGTGCAGAACCTCCATTTCTACTATTATAGCAACATAATTCATGGTCTCATTAGCAGATAATGGAGTGGCTAAAGACAGAAGTTGGCTGCCATTAACTAGCTGCACCAACCTGTTCTGTTGACTATTTAGTGTCTCTTCTTCAGTGGTTATTCTGTGGTGGATAAAATGCTGTACAAAGGTTATCATACTCAATCCCATCTTCACATGTCCATTCAACATTTCCCCAGATCTTATCTCATCTTTCAATTTTACATTTCCCACACCCTTAACTACCTAACCATTTGCATTGGCCATGAGTCCTTATACATTCTAACCTCAGTCAATTATCTCTCCACACAAATGGCTGGTCATGAACACCACCTGGAGCTCTGCCCACTCAGAGGATTTCTTCTCATTCTCATTTTTCAGAACTGCCCTTAAGTAGGGCCAGAACACGAAAGTTAATTTTCAGTTTACATAAACCCACTGAGCTGACTGCACTTGTATATTGTGCAGTTTTTCTCCTCAGCTAGCAGCATGTAGGAAATGATCCATGAGACGACAGGTATGAACTGTGAGAGAGGTATTGGTATGACGCAAGGAGGTGGTGTGGGAATCTGATGTCTAGCCATCTGTACTCTTAGACCTTTTCCAGGTCAACCCAAAATGTACCCCTTCTATCTCACCATGTCTTACCCAACATTATGCCTTGGTGAATTGTTTACATTAAAACAATTACCCATTTTGTCCCAGAACACAGAGCTCCAGAAGATTTAACTAATTTGTCAACCCTATAAATCTTTATAGGGTTTATCTTTCTCCTTCTAGAGTACTGCATGTGTCTTACCATAGCTCACTTATCAGGTGCAGCCTACATGATATCAGCAATGTGGGCTAATGTCTACAAAATGTCCAGATGGCCTAGATCCTTTCAGACAATATAGTGACATAGAGAAAGAAAATTAACATATCTCTGGGGCAAGACCATGAATGTATACTGCTATTCATCCCTTATGAATGCAAATTGCTTCTGTCCTCCTATTTGATGGGTTTTGAAAAGAATGCATTTGCCAGATCAATAGGTTCATGCCACTTACCGGAGCCTCTAATAAAGACACCACTTCCAGCACAGCAGCTGCAATTTGTTGTACTATTTGGTTAAGTTTGCGGTAGTACACTGCTATTTTCCATGGTCAATCTGAATGTTACAGAACTATTACCTCTGAATCCCTTAAATCATTGAAACTGGCACGAATCTACCAGTTCTCCAAAGATGTGATCATTGTTCTGTATTTTACTGTCTTAGCTACAAGTTGGGAGCGTGGTGATTCAAGGGCTTCCTCTCAGCCTGTCTTATTAAATGGCTCTGAGTTTATATGTTACTGACCCTATAAAGATTTTTCCAACAACTTAGTTTGTCCATTTCCATTATATATTCAGGACCTAGCAAAATAATCACCAGGCACATTGGATCCAAAAATTATGATGAGAGGAGCCTGAGTCAAGTCTCCATCTGATGTCCTGCATTACATGTTGCCCTTACACCTTTACCCTATCAGAGGCCAGGATGGTGTTTTAGTCTCTAGTTTCAACTTCAGCTTGAACCTTGTATCTAGCAACCATCAAATGGCAAATAGTATGGATTTTTTTTTGTGTTTCCCACATGGTGTTGTCCAAGTAAATGGTCAATCATCTCTCGGAGAACTGAGGAAATCAGTTTATTTCCTATTGCTGTCACAGAGTATCTGAAATGAGAGATTTATTTCAAAGAACATTATTTTGGCTCACAGTTCTGAAATTTCAAAAGCATGGTGTCATCATCTGTCCATGGTGATTCCCTCATGGTGGAAAGAAGAAGATCAAGCAGGCACATGCAGAGAGAGAACCTGTGAGGCAACCTCGCTTAATAACAATTCACTTTCGCAATATCCCACTCTCATGAGAGCTACATTAATCCCTTCATGAGTGTGGAAGTCTTATTACCTAATGACCTCTGAAAGGTCCCACAACCTCTCAATGCCATCGCATTAAGTAATTTAGCCTCAGTATGAGTTTTGGTGGGCTCAAACCATATTGAAACCACAGCATATATTTTCCATGATGTCACACAGTCTTTGTTCATGGGGATCTGGCCTGTCCTTTATACAGCCACCATCGGCCTCTTAATCCCGATGCCCTACACAAGTGCATTCCTTATCATCTCAGTAAATGACCTAAACCCCTGGCCCTCTTGAGCAGCACAGTTAGAATAGCCAGTATATTTGCTGGCCTTACATAGTGGAGCTATTCTAGCACACACACTTCTCTGGGTTTTTGACCCCTTCCTCTAAGTCTACTGTGACAGACTGTTTTATTTAGTATGAATTATTGCTTTTTCCAAGCTTCTATGCATCACCCAGGCAGAGTGTTAGAACTTTCTCACAGCACCTGAAGATTCCCCCTTTCCCTTATTTAGTGTGATAGCCTTCTCTTTAGTTCAACACCCTTAAGATTTACTATAAGACATATCTCCCAGGTTCTGTCAGCAACTTGTATCTGGGTCTGATAGTTCCCTTGGTTTCTAAACTCTTCCTGGTTTGGAAAGCTATCACTTCCTCAGCTGAGTCATACTGTGATTAACTTTGGTCATTGGTTTGAATATCAAGATGAGAGTTAGGAGTAAGTATATTCTGAGAAGAGCCAGCATTAACTTAATTTTCTCATTTGCAACCTCTAAAGCCTTTAGGGAAAGGGTGGAAGCATTGTTCTTTAACAGGAGGAGAAGTACACATTTATAGACCTAGAAAATTCAAGTCTCAGCTAGCATCTGCCAAAACATTCCCTCTAAAGTCTTAGGGTCCTGCTCTTTCTTTATCAAGATCTTGATTCTGGTATAGCAGACTTTCCAGAGCAGAGAATTTAACCTTTTCCAAAGTTCTCTTACTCTTAAAATTGGTCCTGAACTTATCCTTCAAAGGACCAGTTCTCCAAACACAGACATGAGAGTCTCTTTCAACGACAGAAGAAGCTGCTCTGGCTTTCACATTTCGTTTTGAATTATTGACAACCACCATAAATCTCACCTTTTCTCTCTTCAAAACCTCAGTGGTATTCAACGCTAGGTGCCCAATTTCACAAACCTTATAATTACCATTTTACTGGTATAATTCAGCTGTCCAAAGCAGGGTACAAGTGAAAATATATCCTTTTACTCATATCCCATCCCAAATCACTACAGGTGGGAATTTTAATAACTGACTATATATGCCAAGGACTGTCAATCCCCTACCTACTGCTGTTTCAGCAGTAGGTTCTAAGTGACCCAATTTCAGAATTCCATCCTTAGGTGGAATGCTTTTTTGGACTACTTCAGATACTAAGTGTCTTAGATTTCTTAGTAGTAGGCCAAAGCCAGAGATTCATGTACTTTTAAATTACTGAGAGAGTGCTCTTCAGAAAAACACATGTGAGTGAAGGAAGTGGGATAAGGCAGCAGAAGGAGCTAAGAAAAATGTGGTTTCAGATGAAGTCTACTACTGCTCTAGTCCAAGAAAGTTCTGGGTTGTTATTTATATTATACAACTGTCTATCCTTGAGATAAATTTATTTGAGATTTATAGGTTATTTGCAGAAGATTATTAATGTATATAAGAAAGAAGTATTTTCCTTTGCATAAAAATGAAGAATAGATATTAACTCCTAAAAGACTGGTGTACCTTTACCCCTATACACCGGTGGAAGCAGATAATAAACGATGGTACCAAATCACACCTTTGTATTGCAGACACCACAAAGCCCAGGATGGTGTGGGTGATGTCAAGTCATGAATTCCAATTGCATCACTTGCTAACTGTGTGACCTTGGACAGATTATTTCTCTTCTTTCATCAACTGAAAAGTTATGGATGAGAAAGGTACCTAGTTCAGAGGATTGCTAGAAACTTGTATAAAATAGCACATGTGAAGGGTTTTCTGGTAAGCCTTCAGCAATGTTTGTTTTCTCATCATCACTATTTTTCAAATCAATTTGGAAGTGAAAGAAGTTTTATTTAAAAAGGAAAAAAGGTCATAGAAATTAGCACTTCTTCATAATCCTTCGCAAATGAGGAAAATTTTCTAAACAACGTAGACAAAGGAAATAGACTTATTGATTATTAATCATGTAATCTAGTGGATGACACTGTTTGATTTATGCCAATGAAAACCAAGTAAGATATATTGCTCTGGTATGACACTTTAATTCTGAGTCCTGACTGTGAATTTTACTGACTTTACACATGCATGAGGCTCAAGGTAAGATAACCACCTTCATATTCTCTGAGGCAATCTCCCTGGCACCTAGGCAAAAGGGTGAAATAGATGTCCACTTACTTTGATAAGTCAAAATCTAAGAAAATGGCTGCAGACATAGTAAAGTAGGAAGGTCCTGGGCAGGAAAGCAGTAGAGTTGGGACCCAGGTTTCAACTTAACTATATTGAGATTTTCTTTTTTGTTTTGTTTTGTTTTTT
>RJWT010027198.1:0-10146 GCA_004365215.1 Cuniculus paca | reverse complement strand
AACAGATCACTGCAAGCAGTACAGGAAGACATAGTTCTTATAAGCGTGTTCAGGACATCCCAACTTACTGTTCTTTTATGTTCTCCAACCATCTTCTTGTGAATTACTCCAGGCGAACACCTGAATTTAGAGATAACATTTCACTGCTCTTATAAAGCAGGAAAACAGAATCCAGAGGCACAGGGCCACTGAGGGGTTTAGTCTAAGGTATCATGCCCAGGGACAGATGTTATAGGCTCCACAGATGTTTAAAAGCAAGAACAGAGAGTATAGATGGCATATATTATTTGAAAAAGTAATTTTACCAAACAAGAGCCCTTTTCTAGAATTCGTTATGTTTAAAAGCAAGAACAGAGAGTATAGATGGTATATATTATTTGAAAAAGTAATTTTACCAAACAAGAGCCCTTTTCTAGAATTCGTTATGCTAGTAAACAGTCTGTTGTTTTTGCCTATGAAAGTCCGTTTCTGACACTCAGCATGTTGATGAATCATGTTTTGATAGTTTTTTAATTTAATTTATTTTTAAAGGTCTTGTGCATGCTAGTAGTAAGACAGAAAGTCTTGTAGTAGTAGCTTCTAAGTATGGGCTTTCTGGATAAGAGCCAGTAGAATCCTAGGCCCTATGCCTTCTTGATTGCTACCCTAACATAGCCTCAGTCAAGAAAGACAATACTCTCATGTTTTATATGATGAAGTATTTGCAAAAAATTCTACGCATTGTAACATTTTCCTAAATGATGTTCTCCTCTTTTAAAGATGTCCAGGGAAAGGCGCCTGCTGGCCTTGCCTTGCAACCTATTCCAGTATCTCACATAGTCATCAAGGTTTCCTTTTATTCTCTTCCAGAACTGTTTCCAGGAACAGACTTATTCTTGTTTTTAGAGCCTCCTTTAAAATGTCCACAGCCTGCTGCCTGCTTTCCCTTGTAACTTTGACTGAAGGCGTGCAGCTCCTGAGGGCACAGACTGGGCTTGGCCCAGCTTCCCAGTTGTGTGTTTACGAGGACAGGATTGTCCTTCAGCCGTGTACATGGCTGTTCACTTTCTCTCTGATTATTGCGCTAATTGTTTTATGCCCAGATAATTATTTCCAACTATCGTTTGGTTCACTTGTAATCTTGACCAAAATCAGAGGATGGGTGGAACATGCTCAGGGCTTGCACAGGTATATGGAAATTTCTTTTTTGTGCTCTGATGGCTTCTGGAGCCTAAGAACTCAGACACTGCTACTTGGGGTCAGGGCACAGGCTATATGACTTTGTAGAGAATGGTTCTTTTCATTTTTTACTTTTAATTTTGCAACAATTTCAAACTTACAGAAATATTTCAAAATAACCCCTAGTGCCAGCTCTCACATTCATCAGTTATTCATATATGCCATTATGAATACACGAATATTATATGGAAATCTATTAGAATATGTAAATAAATGTATGTGAATAATAATAGGTAAGTAACACAGACATTATTATCGCACTATTTAGGAGTATGTAAAAGCCATCATACCTTTTGAGCTCTAAATACTTGTGTGTAATTTCTGAAAACTGGGATTTATTTTTTTTACAGAAAATTTAACATTGGTTCAAAATCATTATTCTAAAATCCATATTGAAATTTTAATTGCCCCAATGAGGCTGTGTGTTAAAATTTACTTTTTTTTTTTTTATCCAACCTAGGATCACATGTTTCGTTTAGTTAGTTAGTCTATCTCTGTAGTCTTTTGAAATCTGGAATCCTTTCTTTGTCTTTCATGACACTGAAATTTTTGAAGATAAAGGACCATTTTACAGATGTTTTCTCCCATTTGGGTTTGTCTGATAAGTGGGTTTAGATTACCTGTTTTTAGCAGGCTTCTTATACAAGTGACCCGTACCTTTCCACTGACCATGAAAGGAGGCCATCTTGTACCTGTGCTGTCCCTTTTCTGTACTGTTACCTCTGATCATTGGATTATGCTGATACCTGCCAGGTTCCTCTACTGTGAGATTACTGCTTCTTCTTGTGAATTATTAAGTAATTTTTGAGGAGAGTCTTTGAGACTATGTGATCAGTAGCCTGTTCCTTCTCAGATTTTCGCCCATTACTTTTTACACCAAGAGTCTCCTTTCAATTGCTGGACCTACGTTCCTATGTAACTAGCATTTTGAAGGATGAGAGCTTGGAGGAACTGCTGTTCATAGGCTTATTGCTTTGTATTCTCAAATCATGGAAGAGAAGACTTTTTAGATTGCTTTAATTGAAAATAGAGGAGGGAGATTAATTTACCTGTAAATGACCGTGTTTTATGTGCCATGGAGAGTTGAAGTAATTAAAAATGTGAAAATAGGTGAAAGGATCTTGACTAAAGAGAAGGGAACAAGAAAAATCTCCGAGGAGCTCTTGATTTGCTACTGTCAAAGCACAGGAAGTTTCCACGACTGATCAGATTTGTAACCAATAAGAGTTCACATTTCAGATACAGAGCCCTGGACCTAGAAGGAGTCTCCAGAGCCCATCTGATTCAGTTCTCTACCCTTGCACAGGAGTCACCAGACATGTCTGATGGGTTGTATTTTTCTTTTTGATACTCTCTGAGGGGAGGAACTACCATTCCTTGTCTAATGATGCACAACTGGAAATTTGGGGCCAAAAAGAAAAAATCAGATTCAGTTCCTAGCTTTAACAAAGTTACACTTTCTGAAAGAGACGCCTCAAATAACCACTCCCATCAGCATCAAACATTTTTCAGCCTTTAAATCTAAAGTTGCTCCCACTACTATGGGACTTTGCTGATTTTTAAATGTTTTTCCTCCTAGTGGATCTCCTACGACTCTGATATTTAACATCTGCTACCCTGTGTGATTCTTTACATTTTCATGCAGAATTGGTCTTGGTGCAATATGAGCATATTCATAGACTCTGCAAGATACACATTTATTTCATGTAATATTAGAAAAGAGAACACTCACAATTACATTACGCCAGTCATCTTTTGTAATAGTATTCAGATCTTAGAGATGTAAAGATGTGAAAAAGTGCATACTTAAATTGACGAAATATGGTATAAGACTATAAGAATATTAGTGGAGAAATCTATCCTTTGTGTTAGCTCATTCATTCCTTCATTCATTTGACAGTTATTAAGTGAAAATCAATATACTCTTTATAGGGGAGCTACAAAGAATCTCCCTTAGCACTTAGCTGAAATTGAAGGACATTAAAAAACTGGTATTGGATATCCTTGAGTTCGAATGCTAATTCCACTGCTTCTTGACTTGAAACTCATTTAACTTCTTTATTGCCGAATTCTAATTATAAAATGGGGTTGATAATATCTACCTTGTCATGCTGTTGTAAAGATTGGGATAATATTTGAAAACTATCTAGTTTAGTATCTGATACATACTGTCAGTCTTGGTAAAGTAGGAATTCAATAAATATTAGTGAATTTGTGCATAGGAGCACAATTAATAGTGCTTTTTAAATAAGAGTACAACTGGGCATTCCTTTTAAGGTCTGACATGCATTCCCTTTGGTCTACGGAAGTTGTCTTGTTCCATTTCCAGTGGAGATGGAGAACAGCTGGATGCCATCCTTGGATAAAGTCTGAGGACATGGGTGTAGTCACCCTTACACAATCATCTTGAAACTGTAGGAACCTGATGTGTCACCTGACCCCTGTGAGTACTTGACATTTGGGGCCATTCCTTTTCAGTCTTGTCCAGCAAACCAAATGCCTGCTGCCACCTAATTGCTTCTGCTTTTTTGGCTGTGAACTTTAATGACAGGGCTGGGTGCCACTGCCATTCGGATTTGTTGACCAGCTACAATTATTTTCCCAGCATGTTCCAAGTTTGCTTGAAACCATAACTACACATTTTAGTCCCTGGCCGTTCTTTTGTTTTTTCCTTTTCATTTTGAAATCTGTATGTGTTTTTCTGGCATAAGTGGGTGGGGAGGTGAAATCAAATCCATGTGTTAGGGTTGCATTTGTCCTGAAATAATAAGGCCTTTTTGGGAAGGAGCCTTTGGGTGTCTTCACAGCCACTTTCACAAACCCCAGCTCAGCCTCTTCATCTCCTCAGCCAGTGCTGCCACTCTGTGGGGTTTCAGGGTCTGATTCATGTGGGGACAACTGCTGTTCTCTTTTGTCCAGTTTCTTGCTGCCTTTGTCTCCAGAGACTTTGTTTCCTTCTCCTTCTCAACATGAGGTGAAAGATAAGTGACGGGAGCCTCTGGAGTATCAGTGAGTCTGTAGCTGATTATTGCTATCCTGTTATGTCATAGCCTTATCTAAAGACCATTGTTTTTATCATCTGCAATGCTGGTGGCTCTTGGTTATTGCTGGTGTCCCAAGCAACAGTTAACTGGCACCTGTGAACTCCTCAACTGTCAAAACATTGGCATTTTCATTTTCTCCAAGCTCATGTCAACTTCTGTGTTTGGTTATTTTAAAGACAATTGCATTTCTTTTCCCTCAGTTTTTCATATACTTTCAAAGAGAGATGTCATCTTCATGTATGTGCACCCAAACTGTCATGTGTCTCTCATCTAAAAGGAGCTGGAATAAAGACTTTGTGGCCTTTCCCTAAGATATGGAAGCTGTCTGAGAAGCTCTGAACTCAGAAGCTCATCTCCTTGTCCCTGGGAATGGTCCTCTAGGTGTGGTACTGTCCCACCCCCTGGGAACCTTGTGGAAGATCCAAAAGCACATGGTCTTTGATTTAATCTGCAAGCACTGTTGAAATTCTGTCCATGAGAAGAAGGCAGTGGCTGAGGGACCTTGATTGTATCTATGATCAAAGGAGCTCCACATGTGAAAGCTCATGTGGTGCAGAGGCCTGGTGACAGAACTGGTGCTGCTCCTTAAAGGTTTTATTCCTTAATGTCTGAGGCGTGAGTCTGCCAAGGCTTCCTCTTGCTGTCCCTGCTCGGATCAGTAGGTGACCCTCTGTGTGCTCATTCACTCCTGCCTTCAGCAGAAATGTCAGTGGGGACATTGGCTAGGCTGAGTTTCTGAGTTAAGGGATACACACGCTCAGAGGCAAATGAGTCCACTATAGATGGGTCAGAAGGAGAAAACGACTTTGAAACATTCTTGGAGAAAAGATTTATGGTGCTCAGGGTAATGCATCTTAATATTTGGAAAAACAATTTGGAAATACTTCATCTTTGTTCTCCCATAATTTTTAAAATGACTCATAGCAGCATATGTGACCTTTTAGGTTAAGATGAGACAACGAAGATTGTTCCTGTTTTGTAGGGTTTGTTTTTCTGTGTGTGTATATGTGTGTGTACAATTATTCCTATTCTCTTATCCATTAACAATATTCCAGCGGTAGAGAAGGAAGGCAAAATTAGCAGTGGAAAGAACAAATTTAGAATTGGCAGAACAGCAGGGCAGTGGTAGAGATCAGAGACTGAAAATAGATAGGCTTGGGTTGGAAATTCAGATGTGTAGCTGACTGGATGTGTAACCTTTGGCAGAGGGTTTAGCTTCTTTGAGAAGTTGGGGTAGGAATTAAACCATTTGTCTATATAAGAAGTGAGGTAGGTAGGTGGTCAGTAAGCACGTTTCTTCTCTTGCTTCATGGGGAGGAGAGGAACAAACTTGGGAAAAGGAAAATCCTCAAGTTTGGTGCCAAGAGACAGAACTGGCAGTGTTATTTTTGAATTGTGGCATACACCTCAAATTTGAAAGAAAAAGAGTTCAGTTGAATTCCACATAGACAAACACTAGGGCAGGGACTGAGCCCACAGAGCTCAGGATGGGTACAGACCGTGTGTAGGTAAAAGGTGGCCCTGTCCCTGGGTGGGCGGGTGCTAACTCAGAACCAGAGGCTTCAGCAAGGCTGATGTCAAATGTTCTTTGAAAACATTACCAGCATGGTCCCAAGCTTTCAGTAAAACCTGCATTCTCAACCGAGGCCCTTCCTTACCAGTCTCAACAGCAAGAGCGCTTCTTTCTTTGGCATGATTGTTAGACATTATTGTGCTGGGCTTGCTTGGTCATAGAGAATGAAGAAGAACTTTGTGTCATAAGAGGGAGAAGGTTTATTTCTCCCCTCTGCCATTCCACATGCTAATTCCACATGCAAAGTCAAAACAGTTCTTCAGTATCTTCTTACTGTCCTCCCTGGCTGCTTTTCTTCTGGCAAGAATGTGCAGCAAGGAGGCCATGTTAATTCACGCTGGAACCCTCTGCTTTAGAGTTTATAAAGCACTTTCCATACAGTGTCTCAGTGGCAACAGTTCAAGAAGATAAAATCATTTTCATTTAATGGTGACATCAATTTGCTGGGGGACCTGAACTAGGGCCAGTGTGTGACAGCTGTCCATGTTGCTTACTGAGCAAGACACCAGGGAAAAGGGGTATGAGGGATCTGGGATTCGTCCTATGCTCTCTCACTGAGTTGTGAGCCTCTTTCTCAAGCATACTGTAGGGAGCCGTGGCCCTGCCACAGGTGCAACCCTTCTGGGCTTTCATTTACCATCTACCAAATAGAATTACTCACCTGGCCCAGGACCCGCCTGGGACTTGAAGCAGCGATGCAGCTTTGGCGGTGGGACTCCTGTGAGCTGATCACCCGTTGGGACATCTCCACCTAGTCCTGAGGCTCCAGGACACCACATGCAACCTGGTAGGGCCCTCCTAGCCTTTCCAACCCATTAGGGAAATTTGGAACAGCCCAGGAGTCCAGCCCAGGACCCGCCTGGTGACTCCAAGCAGAGGCGCAGGTACAGCAGTGGGCTGCACAAGAGCTGAAGGTGTGCACAGTGAATTTCACCTAGCCTCCCAGCCTCGGAACCCCACGAACAACCTTGTGGGGCCCTGCTCAGCAACCTCAAGCAGCCAGAAGCCTTGCCATACAAAGTGGGGTGTGCTGAAGGTCCGCCCTGCATACTCTCCCGACTTAGGGAGCATTCTAGTGCCCATAGGGATCCAGTAAGGACTAACAACCCCCTGTCAACTGGGGAAACACCCTGCAATGCAGACAACCATACTCAATCCAGGAAACATCTGAGACTTTGCATTCACCTGCCACAGGGGAATACAGGAAAATGACGAAACAAAAGAGCAAAATCCAATCTCACACATCAAGCCCATCCCAAATAAACCTAAGAGACATGAATATAGAAGAAAGTATAAGCCATACACCTGAAACTTCTGAAATGATAACAACTGAGGTGAAGAAACAACTCCATGAAGCTGTAAAGGAACTCAGATTAGAAATAATCTCACAGGTAAAACAAGAAATGATAAATGTAACGAAAGAAATGTTGAATCACTTTTGGTCTCTTGGCAAAGATCAAGTGAAGAAATGTTGACCACATCTAAAGAAGACATAGTTAAAAAAATAAGAGGAGCACTGCAAAATGATGGAAACTTTGAATGAAGAATATAAGAAAGAAATAGAATGCATGAAACAGATTCAAAGATATATCCAGGAAATGAAAAATTCCATCAAAAGTTGGCAAAGCAGCCTCAATAAATGTGAAGATAGACTTTCAGATCTCTAAGACAGGATTGCAGCTAGTGAGCAAGAAAGGAAACATCTTTTAAAAATAACAAGGAATCAGGAAATAGCAATGCAGCAGTTGCAAGATAATGCAAAGAAAAACAATATAAGATTGATAGGTATGAATGAAAAAGGAGACAACACAAAGGATATAAAAGACTATTTATAGAAATAATAGATGAAAATTTCTCTAACATGAGAAAGGAAATTGACATACAGATAAGGGAAGCATATAGAACTCCAATTAGCCAGAACCAAAATAAATCTACACCCAGACATATAATAATCAACATCCCAGAAATTCAACATAAGAACAGAATATTAAAAGCTGTTAGAGAAAAGAAACAAATCGCCTATAAAGAAAAGCCCATGAGAATTACAGCAGACTTCTCAACACAAACAATGAAGTCAAGAAGAGCATGGAGTGAAGTATTTCAAATCCGAGGGAAAACAACCTCAAACCCAGATTGATGTACCTGCAAAACTATCCTTCAAAATTGATGGAGAAAGAGCAGCTGAAAAACTTCATGACCACCAAACCAACAGTGAAAAGAATACTGAAAGATATTCTAGATAGAAATGAAAAGAGCTATGACTTCAAGAAGACCAATAGAAAAAAACCACCAAGCAGGACATACAACTAAAAAGAGGGAAAAGGTAAAGAAACCACCACAGAAAGATAACATGACAAAAACAAGCCAATATATATCAGTTATAACCATTAATGTAAATGACCTCAATTCACCAATCAAAAGAAACAGACTGGCAGAATGGATCAAGAAACAACATCCAACCATATTCTGTCTACAAGAAACCCATCTAACCCAAAAGGAAATGCACAGACTGAAAGTCAAAGGACGGAAAATAATACTCCATGCAACAAGAACCCCCTCAAAAAGCAGGGGTAGCTATTTCGTTCAAAGACAATGTGAACTTCAAACCAAGAATGGTCAAAAGAGATAAAGAAGGTCACTACATACTGGTTAGGGGAAAACTCCAAGAGGAAGAAATAACAATCTTAAATATATCTGCACCAAATATGGGAGAACCCAGCTATATAAAACAAATATTAATAGAAATGACACATCAAATAAATAGCAACACAATTATAATCGGAGACCTTAACACACCCTTGACACAAAGAGACAGATCAGCTAGACAGAAAATCAGCAAAGAAATAACAGATCTGAATCAAATTTGTGAACAAATGGACTTGGTAGATATGTACAGGGTATTCCACCCAACGACATCAGAATATACATTCTTCTCAGGTTCACATGGTACATTCTCTAAAATAGATCATATATTAGCCCATAGAACTTAAGTAAATGTAAAGGAATCAAAATTGTCCCAGCTTATTATCTGATCATAGTGCCATGAAATTGGAAATTAATGACAAAAGAAACTGCAAAAGCTCAGTAAACACATGGAAATTAAATAATACACTCCTGAACAATCAATGGATCACAGAGGAAACTAAAGAAGAAATTAAACAATATCCACAAGCAAATGAAAACACAAATACAACTTACCAGAACCTATAGGATGCAATGAAAGCAGTCCTCAGAGGGAAATTTATTGCGGTGAATTCCCACATCAGCAAAATGGAATGAACACAAATAAACAACCTGACACTACACCTCTAACATCTAGAAAAAGAAGAGCAAATCAAGTCCAAAGCCAAAAGAAGAGAGAAAATTATAAAGATCAGAGCAGAAATTAATGCAATTGAGACTAAGAAAACAATACAAAGAATCAAAGAATCAAAGAGTTGGTTCTTTGAAAGAATAAATAAAATTGAGAAGCCCCTAGCCAACCTTATTAAAAAAAAGGAAAAAAAAACTCAAATTGATGGAATAAGGCACGAAAAGGGTGAAATCACTTCAGACCCTAAGGAAATAGAGAAGGTTATCAATACCTACTTTGAAACTCTGTACTCGCATCGGTTTGATAACACAGAAAAAAATGGACAGATTTCTAGAAACATATGAATTACCTACGCTGGATCAAGAAGATGTAAAACTGCTGAGTAACCCAATTTCAGTTAATGAAATTGAAAATGTAATTAGAGCCTTACCAACAAAGAAAAGCCCAGGTCCTGATGAATTCACTGCTGAATTCTACAACAAATTCAAGGAAGACTTAATGCCAACACTCCTCAACCTCTTCAGTGAAATCTAAAGGGAAGTAAGTCTTCGTGACTCATTTCTGGAAGCAAGTATTATCCTAATACCAAAACCAGAGAAAGATCCAACCAAAAAAGAGAACTACAGGCCAATCTCCCTAATGAACATAGATGCAAAAATCCTCAGTAAAATACTGGCAAACAGAATGCAGCAAGTCATCACGAAAATTATACACCATGACCAAGTGGGATTTATCCAAGGAATGCAGGGATGGTTCAACATACGCAAATCAATAAATGTAATACATCATATCAATAGGCCCAAAGATAAGAATCACATGATCACTTCAATAGATGCAGAAAAAGCTTTAGATAAAGCCCAGCACTCATACATGATAAGAACCCTACAGAAAATTGGAATAGATGGTCTTTACCTCAATCCAATAAAAGCCATCTATGACAAACCAACAGCCAGTATCACATTAGATGGTCAAAAACTGAAAGCTTTCACTCTAAAATT
>RJWT010027197.1:0-15563 GCA_004365215.1 Cuniculus paca | reverse complement strand
CTGGCTTTTTTTTTTTTTTTTCCTTGCCTATGTACTTCTTTTTTTCTTTTCTTTTCCTTTCTTTTCTCTTTTCTTTTTGCCTGTGTACTTATTAGGCCCCATCTCCCAGTATTGTTGCATTGAGGGTTAAGTTTCTCATACATGAACTTTGAAGGATACCATAGCATGGATGTTTGTCCAGTGGATTCTCACTGCATCTAACCTCCCTTTTCCTTTTCTTGGGGCAGTACTGGGCATTGAGCCCAGGGCCTTGTGCATGTTAGGCAAAACAGTCAACACTAAGAATCGTGCCAGCCCTTACTGAATTTTATTTTGAGACAGTCTGGTAAACTTGCCTACTGGGTGGCCTTGAACTTATGACGTTGCTTTACCCTCCTGAGTAGTTGGGATTATAAGCATGCACCACCTGCCTGGCTCCATTTAGTTTTGTGCTTCTAATACCAGTGTTGATTACTCATGAAGAACACAGACTCTCTATTGACCTTAATTGAGCCATTTCTTCTCAGCATCCTAAAATATTTTTTTTTTTTTTTGGTACTGGGGATTGAACTCACACTTACCAGGCAGGCACTTAGGCTGCTGAGCTAAATCTCTGGCCCCCTAAAATCTTTTATCCTGCCTTCTATCCAACCTACTTTATAGCTATAATCCATCGTTTCTGTTAAGTAAATTATGCTTTTAATTTTCTAGCTGTTCTGCTCTCGTCTTTCCTTAAATTGAAACGGTACAAATGTGTAGGATCAACTTTATACTTTTCTCGTATAGCTTTCAATTTCCCCAAGTCCTTCAAGGGCTGTTTGATGTCCTTCCTTTCTCATTAAAACTCAACCAAGTCAACCAGGAATATAACTCAGTGGCACAAGTGCATCCCTGGCAAAATGCAAGGTCTTGAGTTCCAGTTCTAATCCCCCCGCAAAAAAGCAAAACCTTAAAGTCCTGGTCTGAATTCTGATCCTTCTAGGAATCTGCTATTATCTTTCTTGTTTCTTTTTCTTTTTCTTTTTTTTTTTTTTGCGGCACCAGGGATCAAACTCACAGCCTCAAACCTGCCAGGCAGGCGCTTAGGCAGCTGAGCTAAATCCCCAGCCATTGTCTTTTTGATACAGGATCTTGCTATGCCGTTCAGACTGGCCTTGAGCTCACTTTGTAGTGCAGGCTGGTCTCGAACTCACAACGATCCTTCTGTCTCAGCCTCCTTCTGTCTCAGCCTCCGGAGTGCTTGGATTGCAGGTGTGCACCGCCAGGCCCACCTGCTATTATCTTTCTGTATAATTGTTTTTTGTTTGTTTATCTCCTATGATTATTAAAAAATTTAGGGTTTAGTAAAAACTGGAAATAACATGGATTTATTATTTTTTCTTAAATATTAATGCTTAGCAACCTCATAGTTTCTGAATAAAATTGTAGGTAGGGTATTAGGGTCTCTGTATTTACCAAGGACAAAACAGAAGTAAAAGATCCATTTCTCAGCTGGGCATAGTGGCTCAGGCCTGTAATCCCAGCACTCAGGAGGCTGAGACAGGCGGATCGTTGTGAGTTCGAGACCAGCCTGGGCTACAAAGTGAGTTCAAGGCCAGCCTGAACTGTGCAGTGAGACCCTGTCTTTTTTTTTTTTTTGTGGCACCGGGGATTGAACTCACAACCTTGCCCTTGCCAGGGAGGCGCTTAGGCCACTGAGCTAGATCCCCAGCCCTTGAGACCCTGTCTCAAAAAGACAAAAAATAGAGAAGCAAGCTGGGTGTGGTGACTCAAACCTGTAATCCAGCACAATGGAGGCAGTTCAATTCCCCAGAGTTTGAGGCCAGCCTTGGCTACATAGTGAGACCTATCTCAAAATAAGCAAACAAACAAAAGCTTACCTTAGGATGGCCGGCAAGCAGAGAGAGCCAAAGAAAAAGGGACTATTTTAGAGGCAGACCTTTTGGAAGGGGCAAGATACAGTCCCAAAGGTCATACTCCCATTAGGTATGCACTTCAACTAGTGCCCACCTTCTAAGTTTTCATCCCTTTCAATATGTGGTCAGGAGCATTCAGGATGGTATGGCCACAAGACTCAATATGCCATCAGCTAGGAATATTTAGAGTCCTTTTGATCCAGACACCTTCCAAAAGCCCTACTTCTGGATGACATTTCCTGGGGAACAGTAAGCTTTTGGAGGGATGTTTCATATCCTAATCATAACAGTTATTGAGCTGGGTGTGATAGTACACGCCTATAATCTCAGCACTCCTGGGAGGCTGAGGCAGGAGAATTGTCAGGAGTTCAAGGCCAGCCTGAACGACATAGCAAAATCCCGTTTAAAAAAAAAAAATTTAGTTTGAGACCAGTCTGGGCTATCTAGTGAGTTCAAGGCCAGGTTAAGCTACATAGTGAGACTCTGTTTAAAAACAAAAAAAAAGTCATTGAAAAGAATACTAAGGAAGGATGGGTGCGGTGATGCACTTCTGTAATCCCAGAACTTGGGCGGCTGAGTCAGGTAGAACACCAGTTTGAAGCCAGCTAGTCTACATAGCAGGACCATTTCCAAAAGCAACAAAAGAGCTCATGCTATCTATAATGCCAGCAGTCTAGAAAACTGAGGCAGGAGGATTAAAGGTTCGAGCTTAGGCTGAGCAACCTAGTTAGTGACCTAGCAAGCTCAGTGTAAAAGCCCTTTGATTCAGTATTCAGTATGATCCTACCCCCCCTGCCCCTGCCAAATACATAAGAAACCGATAATATTGGGGAAGTGTACCAGGTAAGTTGTTGGAATTTAAGGGTGAGAGAGATTTTTAAATTGTATTTCTATCCTTATGAATGTGTAAACTATTAAGAGAATAAATGAATATTTGATTTCACAAACAGGTTGAAAGGAGAGTTCTATAAATTGTCACTTTCTTTGTTGAGATGAGGATCATTCTATAAACAGGGAAAGAACAAGAAAAGTCAGAAACAAAATTAATTTTTGCTGTTTTTGTTAGGTGGAAGTTTAGCTGATGCTATAAGTGAAAACTACAGAATCATGAGTTACTTTAAAGAAGTAGAGTTGAAGGATCTCCTTTTGCAAGTTGGCCGGGGTTTAAGATATATTCATTCAATGTCTTTGGTTCACATGGATATAAAACCTAGTAAGTATTACAAATCCTCTGACCTGTGTTCTTTGGGGTTACAGAGAATAAATCATTTACATTATAACAAAATAATGGTTTTTCATTGTTTTGAAGTCTTTGACCCACTTACCATTTTTTTTGTTGCTGTTGTTTTTGTTGTCATTTTGTCTTTTTGAGACAGAGTCTCACTATGCAGTTCAGGCTGGCCTTGAGCTCACCTTGTAGCCTAGGCTAGTCTTGAATTTGTAATGATCCACTTGCCTCAGCCTCCCGGATGCTGGGATTATAGGGGTGAACCACCACGCCTGGCACCAGTCTTGTTTTATGCCTTCCATTTGTCTCTTATTTGCCCCCAAAATTTGACATAATAAAAGCTGGGAATTTTTTTCTGTATTTTATTTTTTTATTTTTTTATCTTTTGCGGCACCAGAGATTGAACTCAGGACCTCTCACGCTTGCCAGGCAGGAGCTTAGGCCACTGAGCCAAATCCCTGGCACTTGTCTTTTTGAGATAGGGTCTCACTATTCGGTTCAGGTTGGATAGGGTCTCAATATTCGGTTCAGGTTGGCCTTGAGCTCACTTTGTAGCCCAGGCTGGTCTCAAACTCTCAACGATCCTCCTGTCTCAGCCTCCTAAGTGCTGGGATTACAGGCGTAAACCACCACTTTTTTTGTCTTTTTGAGACAAGGTCTTGATACGTAGTTCAGGCTGACCTCAAACTCACTTTGTAGTCCAGGGTGGCCTAGAACTTGTAAGGATCCTCCTGCCTCAGCCTCCTCAGTGCTGAGATTACAGGGGTGAACCACCACTCCCAGCTTTGCTGTATTTTATAGCTACTGAATAGTTAAAGTAGGACTCTGAGAGATGACAAACCTCTCTTTAAAACCTGTTAAATTAGACCATATTAAAAATTTCTTGAGTCTTTTTTTTTTTAAACTACCTTTTTTTTTTTTCCATTGTTTTTGTTTTTTTGAGACAGGGTCTCACTGTGTAGTTCAGGCTGGTCTTGAATTCAATATGTAGCCCAAGCTAGCCTCAAACTCAACTGCCCCAGCTTCTCAAGTGCTGGGGTGACAGGCATGTGCCAGCACATCGACCCAAGTCTTTAATAGTTGACTTGTTGAGTCTATTCCAGGACCATGCATTGCATTTGGTTAGATCCATTTTTAGTAGGTTTTACTCCTTCCCTACTGTGTGTGTGTGTGTGTGTGTTACTGGGGATTAAACCCAGGGCCTTCCTACTGAGTTATCTCCAGGTCATTTTTATTTATTTTTTAAAATTTCTTTTAATTTTTTGGAAAGAGGGTCTTGCATTGTAATTCAGCCTCTCCTTGAACTTGCTATGTAGCCCACGCTGGCCTTGAACTTGCAGGCTAGCCTCAGACTTCCTTAGCCTCCTGGGTGCTGGGATTGGAGGCATATGCTACCACACCTGTCGCCATTTTAAGTTTGTTTGTTTTTTTTTTAATTTAGGGACATGGTCTTGGCAGGTCTCTCATTGCCTGGACCAGGCTCAAACTTGCAGTTTTCTTCAGCTTCCCATAGTGCTGGGAGTAGAGCCATGTGCTACCACACGTGGCTTCCCTTACTTATTAAAAATGATACAGACTTGTCTTACAAGTTGTCTTTTTGGGACTGGGGATATAGCTCAGTGGCACAAGTGCCTGCCTGGGAAGCATGAGGTCCTGAGTTTGATTCCCAATACCAAAGTTCAAAAACAAAAAACAGGATGTTTTTTCTTCTGATTTTTTGTTGTTGTTTTGTTGTATCATTTGGCTTGTTCCTTCTCTTGTAGTTTCTGTCAATTAGTAGTTGTAACTAAGGATTGATAGCTTTAGGCTAGGTGTTTTAAGTTGAATTTCGTAGGTTTTTTTTGTTGTTGTTCTTTTGGAAATATGTTTTGATTCATGGGAATTTTAAGTTGTTTTATTTATTTATTTTTATTTTTTTTGGTCTTTCTGAGACAGGATCTCACTATGTAGTTCAGGCTGGCCTTGAACTCACTTTGTAGCCCAGGCTGGTCTCGAATTTTCAATGATGCTCCTGCCTCAGCCTCCTGAGTGCTGTTTTATATTGTTAATTCTGAGTTATATGTAGATTTTTTTTATTTGTAAATTAATAACTTGCTAAATGTAGAGAAATATTCTCAGGAAATACAGCCTAGTCCTTGTTCCCTGAGATTCTTTGAGTTCAAGGTAGAACTTGAGACACTGTATTTAGAAAGACTTTCTGAATGATTCTGATATTTGATTTTATTTGTAAACTATAGTTAATACTGTTATTAGTTAGGCTTATGTAATTTAACTATTTAACAGGTAATATTTTCATATCTCGAACTTCCATCCCGAATGCTGCCTCTGAAGAAGGAGATGAGGATGACTGGGTATCCAACAGAGTTGTGTTTAAAATAGGTAAGAGAGAAAGATAAAAAAAAAAAAATAACTAGAATGCTATGTTAAAATTAGAGGAAGAGGCTGTTTTGATTGATTGATTTAGTGCTGGAGGATTGAATCCAGTCCTTATGCGTGCTAGGCATGTGTTCTATTACTGAGCTACATTCCAAACCTTTGTCTATTTTCTTTTTGTAGTACTGGGAATTGAACCCAGGGACACTACCACACTGAGCTATGTCCTCGCTCTTTTTTTTTTTTTTTTTTTTTAATTCTTTGGAGATAGGGTCTCACTACCCAGATGGGACTCACACTTGGAATTCTCTTGTCTCAGCCTACCAAAATATTGGGATTACATGTGTGTGCCATGTTTGGCTGGTTTTAATTCTTCTTTGTTGTATTTTGAGATAGTCACACTATGAAGTTCAGGCTGGTCTTGAATTTACTATATACCCTAGGCTGGCCTTAAACTTGCAGTAATTCTCCTGCCTCAGGCCTCCTAAGTGATGGGCATACAGGCATATGCTACCACACCTTGCTTTGGTTTTAATTCTGTCGTTGGCAGTGGCAATTTTTTTTTCTTTTCTTTTCTTTTTCTGTACTGGGCATTGAACTCAGGACCTCACACTTGCCAGGAAAGTGGTGTGCCCTGGCCCAGTTTGTTTGAAAAAGTAAAAGTGAAGAGTGGGTTGAAACTGGCTCTGCAGAATGAGCTTGGGCAGAATAAAAGAGGAAAAAGCAAGATAAATGAACACCCTGAAGAAAACAAGGCAGTCTGTCATGAGGAATGCCATGACTACCTGGTTTTAATTCTTTTTTTTTTTTCCCCCTTCTTTGATACAGGGTTTCCCTGTGCAGTTCAGTCTGACCTTGAACTCACTTTGTAGCCCAAACTGGCCTCGAACTCATGGTGATTTTTCCTGCCTCAGCCTCCCTGAGTGCAGGGATTACAGGTGTGTGCCACCAGGCCAGTGGATTTTAATTGTCAACTGTATTTTTTTTCAATACTTCTAGGTGATCTTGGGCACGTAACAAGAATCTCTAGTCCACAAGTGGAAGAAGGTGATAGTCGTTTTCTTGCAAATGAAGTTTTACAGGAGGTAATTGTTGTTCTTTAGTAATACATTTTTCTTAGGGCAGACTACTGTGAAAGAGTATTATTACTTTTTTCTTTGTACCATTTATCAGTTGATAGAATATATATTCAAGTATATAATTTAATAGCCAGTAGAGATAGTAATTCTAAACCATCAACTGAGGATTACATTTAATAAAAGTGTGAAGGCAAAGATTTATAATGACATTGTACAGAAGAAGAGAAGTTCCAAATACTTGCGGAATTTTAAAATTGAATGGTATGTTTGGAGATCAAAGTATCAGTCTACTAATATTTTAAAAATCATCTATTCTTCAACTCAGAATTTTCACTTTTTATGAGGCTTTTATAGAAATACTAATGTACAAGCAAATTGGGAACAATATGATGATTAAATTATGGCACATGGTCTCAAAGATTATGAGGAAAAAAGTATTATATGCTCTCTTTGTTCACATCTGTCTGCTTTCTTACATATACGTGTATTTATAACTTGGTGAGCTTGTGCAGGCATGTTTTGTGTTTGCATACTAATCCCTAGAGGGATAGGAATTTCTTCAGAGGATTCAGCTGGGCTAATGATGAAGGGGAAGCATCTACTTTTAGATATATATTTAACTCCCCCTGCCCCAAGTGTTTACTTTGTATTTTAAAAAATAACTCCCTAAATTCATCAGCTCATTGTCTGAATAGAATAGATCCTTAGTTTAAATGTGACATTGAAGGTTTTAAGTTTAGTCTGATTTATCAGACTAAATTATCAATGAGGTATATTCTTGTTGTGACCATTTTTACATTCTGTCTTTTTAAAAAGGTTTTTAAATCTTTTTCAGAATTATACTCATCTACCGAAAGCGGATATTTTTGCCCTTGCTCTCACGGTAGTTTGTGCTGCTGGTGCTGAACCTCTTCCCAGAAATGGAGACCAATGGCATGAAATCAGACAGGGTAGATTACCTCGGATTCCACAAGTGCTTTCCCAGGAATTTACAGAGTTGCTAAAAGTGAGCATTTTATATCTAAAGCACTTTATCGACACAGTTTAATGTTTTATTAAATTATGTCTTTGATTTTGTTTCTCTTAAGGTTATGATTCATCCAGATCCAGAGAGAAGACCGTCGGCAATGGCACTGATAAAGCATTCAGTATTGTTGTCTGCATCTAGAAAGAGTGCTGAACAATTACGAATAGAATTGAATGCTGAAAAGTTCAAAAATTCACTTTTGCAAAAGTAAGTGAGGGTTTTCTTTGGTGGTTTTTTTGTTTGTTTGTTTGTTTTACTTTCTGATTCTCAAATTTTTAAATTTTTTTTTGGTTCTCAAATTTTAATGAGACCTTTTAAAGGCTGTCAACAAAGGATTTGGTAGTTTGTGTTACTACACAAAGAAAATTTAGGGACTTTTGCCTTAAATTAGTATTGATTTATTTCCTGCTAGTAAAAATTACCTGCAAGGGCCAGGGATTTAGCTCAGTGGCCTAAGTGCCTGCCTGGCAAGCACAAGGTTGTGAGTTCTATCCCTGGTGCCGCAAAATAAAAATAAAAGCATGGAATAAAACACAAATTTTAGTTGACTAGCAGCTAAAATTTCAGGTTGTATTTTTCTTTCCTCAATTGTATTTTAGAATAATTATGGTATGTGAATATTTCCCAATTGACAATACATTGTGTGTTTGATCTCTTATAAGTTTTTTCTAGGATTAATATAGAGGGTTAAGTCTTCTTTCATATTTTCATGTTCTCAGAGAACTCAAGAAAGCTCAGATGGCAAAAGCTGCAGCTGAGGAAAGAGCACTCTTCACTGACCGGATGGCCACTAGATCCACCACCCAGAGTAATAGAACCTCTCGACTTATTGGAAAGAAAATGAACCGCTCTGTCAGCCTTACTATATACTGAACTCATTTCCCACCTGCCCCAAAAAAATGTGACAAGAGGAAGCTAGGTTGAAATCACTGCTAGAGTCTACTTTGCAATTAATTTCTTGATTGGTCTCAGTAGTTTTACTGAAGTACCTTTTAGGATTTTTATTTGTGAATTACAGTTGAAAGCTGTATTTTGACCATTGCTATGTCAGGCTTTGTCTAGTCTGACCAGTCTGTCTTCTGTAGGATGTCAGTCACTGCTGGATGTTATGTTACACCAAGCCTTTGCAGGGATAACCACTGTGGTGGTGTGCTGCTTACAGTTTGTTGTTTGTTGCATTGTAATAAAAGGTGTCCTTCCCTGTAGTGACCTGTATAAAGGTCTCAAGGGCTTTATTACAAACACACTCCCTTCAAAAAAGGGAAATGCTAAAAGACTCAGTACTACTTAGCCTCTGATGCACCTGTGTGTCAATCCTATATATCTGGGTGTTTTGTTTTGTTTTTTGTTTTTAATTGTGAATCGTACTTGTATATCCAACTGGGAGCACTTTGTAGGCATTGCATGAACCATAGAATGATAATTCTGTGGAAGTATTGCCTTGTGAATTTGCTGCTATTTTAGTTTTGTCGTTGCTGTAAAATTGTAGCATTAAACAATCATCATTGTTAATAGGCTTTCTTTTGAAACAATTATGTGAAACATACAGCTGCTCTTGATGAAAAGCAGTTTGCGTTTTTTTTCTCTGAGCTCTTTGAAGCTAGTGCATTGAAAAAAATGCACCTCTCCCCATTTGGAATGCTGTATTAATGTAGTGTAATTATTACTGGTTTTGTAATTTTCTGATAATGTCCTTTTTGACTTTTTAAAAATGTCTCCTCCTTCCTCCCAAGTTTTGTACTTGATTGTATGGTTAGTCTTTTTAAATATTTTGCCTGATTTCTCTTCATTGTTTTTGTATATAAACTGATCTTGGTAATACTGTACATAACTGTTGGATATGCCAGAATGACTTGTGACTGTTTTTTCAAAGTATATTTTATCTGTGACTAGCCATGACTGATAATGCTGGCTAATATATTTTGCCAAAAAAAAAAAATTTTTTTTTTTTCTCAATTTTGGCCTAAAACATTTGACTTGTGTCTTGTTAACATTGACTGGCATATTAAAAGTCACTCTGAGCTGACCTTAACTGTCTAACTCTTACGGTGCCTGTTTTCGACTACTGTATTCACTACATTATAAACTACAGAGTATAATGTATATAAAGTAGTAAACGCAAATGGTTAGTGAAATACAATGCTCACTGGCTATCTAATGGTGGGCTTTAGTCCACATCAATTAGATTGGGGGTTTTTTAAGCATTTGTCAGCTGTGGTGATGCACACGCCTATAATCCCAGCACTCAGGAAGTCAGTAGAATTGCTGAGGGTGGGGCCAGCCTGCCCTCTCCATAGCAAGAGACTCTCTCAGAAAATAAAGGGAAAAGAAGTTTTGTCAACTTTGAATGATTTTATCATTGAAAACATTTTTATGTTACATTGCATATTATGCATGCGTTGTGCTAGAGATGTGGTATGTAACTTTAAGTTGGTTATTAAATGCATATATTATAGCTGTCAAACGAATAAATTGATGTAATTCACAACTTTCTAATTTGGACTGGGTCACAGAAGAGCTTTGAAATGAGGAAGGTTTTAACTCACAAAAGTAGGTTGGCTTTTAAGAACCAGGAGTAGAAGTTGAAGTGATGGTGCTTTTTTTTGTTTCTCTGAAGGAACCAGAGTAGCCAGTGAAGACTTGAGTATGGGAGACTTGACTGTGGAGATGGTAGATGTTGCAAGACTATTGTGCTTTGATTGTAGATATATCTGTCATCAGTATCTTTATTAGGCTCTATTTCTGCCCTTTTTTTGGTGGTGGTGATACTAAGAATTGAATCCAGGGCTTTCACAGTGAGCTACATCCATCTCCACCTCCCCCCACCCTTTTTTTGGAGACAGGATCTCAAACTTGCCCCTACTTGCTTTAAACTTGACATCCTCTTAACCTTAGCCACTGAGAATGCTGGGATTACAAGCATGTGCCATCACATCCTGCTTGCTATCAATATTCCTAACAATCTTGATTATTTAAGTTTTTTTTTTTAAGATGTAGAAAATGTGTGCAGGCAGGTAAATTACATTAAAGGCTGGTGGGTATTGGTGAGAGAAACCCTAAAAAGCTGGATGGGTGAAATAACACGTATTTCTATAGCTGTTAAAGACAAAATATGGAAAGTATGACAGTGTATTGGTTATAATCGCTTTCACTAAGGTGCATTTTTTTAGTGCACTAGCTTCAAAGAAAAATTCAGGTGTTTTTCATTAAGATTTGTAAATTTTTCACAGACTGTTATATTAAGGAGAAAAAAAAGTCTGGTCATTCAGTGTTCAAAGAGAATTCTTAAATCATATGAAAGCTGATAGGGGAGTTGGCCCATATTCAACATGAGATACTTCTGTTTGGTGTTTTATATGTGCTAACTGGTTGACCAAAGACCAGTATGAAATGGTCTTTGTTCACTAGGAACTCGAGATGGAGGAGACCTATATAAATACATAATGACAGTAAAATGTAAGTGCTATTCTGGGGGGATTGGGCAAGACAGAAATAATTCCAAGTAACATAAGTGTTGTGAGAAAATAATGATGGTAGGTTGGAGATGATTTACAGTGGCTGAGATTTCATTAAATGGGAACATTGAACTTTGAATAGTTTTTGTTTTGTAATGAGTGGGAACTTGTTAGCATAACATCCATTTGGAGACACGTGCTAATATTGATGCATTGAATAATATTAGAAAACTGCAGAGGTTTACTGTTAGGCATTTACCATTGGTAAAAATACACTTTTTTGGGCTGGGGATCTAGCTCAGCGGCCTAAGCGCCTGCCTGGCAAGCACAAGGTTGTGAGTTCAATCCCCGGTGCCACAAAAAAAAAAAAAAATACACTCTTTGGAAAGCTGATCTAAGAAAAGTTAAAAAGCATGCAAGTAGGAGGAATTATGTATTACATTTAACTGTAAATTAAAACTTGCCTTCTCTTGCCATGAACTCAGTAGGAATAACCGTTTAATGAACTAATATCTTTTGAACAGTGAATTCTCAAGCTTTGACTTTCACTCTACTTTGTTCCAGAGGTGATGAAATTAATAACTGAGTTTGGTTAATAACCAGTGCTTCAGGGTGTGTCTAGCTTTTTTTTCCCCTGCTGTTTTGGAGTTGAATCCCGAATCCCGGGCCATTGCACTGAGAACTACATCCCCTCTTTTAATTTAAGACAAGGTTTCCCTAAATTGCTCTGGCTAGATTCAGACTTGTAATCTTCCTGCTTCAGCTTCCCTTAGTGCTGGAATTGCAGGTATGCACTGTTGGGCCGTTTGTCGTTTGTCTCCTAATTCAACAGCAGCATTCTGACACCAGTTTTTCTTCCAAATTCATCTCCACAAATTATCTCCCTGACTTTAGCTGACAGATGAAATAAATTGTTGCATCCTTAAGGCATCTTTGTGGAGTTGTTTTTTTTTTTTTTTTTTTTTTTAGTACTGGGAATTGAGCCTAAATCCTTTGCATTGAGCTACATCAGTAGCCATATTTTATTTTTAGCTAGAGTCTCCATAAATTGCCCTGGCTGGGCTTGAACTTGTAAACTTCCTGCCTTAACCTCTCAAAGGGTTGGGATTACAGTCCTGTGCCACTATGTCTGGCTCCCAGCTTTTTTTGAGAAAGGGCCACACTAAATTGCCCAAGCTGGCCTCAAACTTGCAGTCCTCCTGTCTCAGCCTCCCCAGTGCCTGAGATTACAAGCATCCCCACCATGCCCAGTTTTTTTTTAAACAAACTTTTTGAAGGCATTTAAAGCAGTCAACAAAGGATGGATCAAACATTTTAGAAATGTTTTGGATATTGTGAAACAAGCCTGGAATTAGGAATTCAGAAGAAATTGCTTCATTTAGTATTGCTGAAGGCATTTGTATAACTATAAAAAGCTGAAACTTTATTTATTCAACACTGAAACTGACATTGTAGAGTGACTAGATCTAGAAGTTATTGCAAACCTAGTTTTATTTAGGGAACTCAGCCAAGTAGATTTTTATAAAAGTGGAAGAGTAAGAAAGACACTAAAATTGTCTCCCAACACTTCACTTCCAAAAACTTTGAGAGGCACTCGGGTGAACATCATTGAACATTTTTTTTTCCTTTGCGGCAGATGTCCCTACTTTTTAATACAGTTCAGAGGTTTCGAAAGGAAAAATATGTATGCTCTAGGAAGATTTACCAGAAGATGGCATGCTCTGTCCAAACTGCATTCAACCAAGAGTCTTGAGAAACTTTGGCCAGTGTACCACTTGAAGAAAAATACCTCAAAGGACAAACCATATCATAGCTTATATTGTTTCCCTTTTTGTGGTCAATAAAAATTTTGAAGAGCATATATTTGTTTTGAGTTCTGACATTCTTAGGCTGTAAAGCTGGTTTCTGGGGTGGATTTTTTTTTTTTTTTTTTTTTTTTTTTTTTTTTTTTTTTTTTTTTTTTTTTTTTTTTTTTGCAGCACCGGGAATTAAACTCAAGACCTTGCACTTGCCAGGCAGGCGCTTAGGCCACTGAGCTAAATCCCCAGCCCTTCTGGGCTGGAGTTTCAATTTCTGCCTACCCATCCATCATGCTGATGGGACACAGGTTCAATGTAAAACGACTTGATTGAGGATCATTATCCAAGAGAGGAACTCTGTGAGGTGAGACGGAGGCTCGAGGGGATTCGACAACCGGGTAACAAACTCAGGTTAGTGAGAATAGAACCAGAATTCCTCCCGAGATCTTACTGGAAAGAATTGTGCTTCTCCCAGCATGAAAATTGAACACAAATTCTAATAAAACGACCAAGAAGAGTAAGGCAGAGCAATATGAAAGTAAGGAAAATGGAGGAATTTCACATCATGGACGCCAAGAGAAGTTTAAAGGAGACACTGATTAACTGAGTAACAGGATTAGAAGAAGCATGGAGAGTTCATTAGGACAGAATTGATGAACAGGACCAATGGAGGGCAGCTGGCCATGGGTTGGGATAAACGGGAGACCGCAAATAAGAGACAGCAAGTCTGTGTCATTTCTGGGAAACAGCTGAAGAATGGGGGAAGAGAGAAGGCTAGAGCTATGCAGGAATCTAGAAATTTGATGTCATTTATGTGCCAAGTGTTTTACAAATGTGCTCTTTATTACCAGTTTAGCTGTGTTAAAATGTCCAGAACATTTCCTTTTATTCAGCAAGTTGACAAATGGGAAATCACTTATCTTATTTGGCACCAGGGATTGAACTCACAACCTCATGCTTGCCAGGCAGGCGCCTACGCCACTGAGCTAGATCCCTGGCCCTTGTCTTTTTGAGACAGGGTCTTGCTATGCTGTTCAGGCTGGCCTTGAGCTCACTTTGTAGCCCAGGCTGGTGTCGAACTCACAACGATCCTGCCTCAGTCTCCCGAGTGCTGGGATTACAGGTATGCACCACCAGGCCGGGCTTAGGAAATCGTTTATAATCCTGTTTTCCCTGTAAGGTCCTGAATGACAAGTGTCACTAGGTGCAAAGTGTTTTACAAATGTAATGACGGGGCTGGGGATATAGCTCAGTGACACAGTGCCTGCCCAGCAAATACGAGGTTGTGATTCAATTCCCGGTACCAAAAGCAAAACAAAAAACAAATGTGATGATGCTGTCATTTTTTTCTTTTTTTTTTTTTTTTGCAGCACTGGGGATTGAACTCACGACCTTGGGTTTAGAACTCTTGGGGTGGGGTGGGAGAAGAATCCCATTTTACACATGAATTTCCCAGGTTAGTATCAAGATTAAGACCTGCTGACCTGAAGCGCAGCCTAACGCAGAGCAAGCCCTCTGGGCCCAGAGCAGGAGCAGGGAAGAGACAAATTTGGAAGTGTTCTGGGGAATGCAGGGAGGGGGAGGGGGACACCAGCATGAGGGCCCCTTTGAAGTTGAGATTGAGCCTTTCAGTTCTGGAAAGTGCCATGGGAGCATGAGGATAGCTGCACATGTGTGGCAGGATGCCTTGTCTCCTGCTGGCTTCTTTCCTTCTGAAGGAAGTGGTTAGAAATCTTTCAGAATATACTATGTAGCTAGTTCAAGCAATGTTTAAGCAAGTTTTTATGGGTTTGAGAAATGTATGTGTTACAATAAAGTGAGAATATCAGCAAAATTGTATTTGTGGATCTTTTTAAGGCATTCAATGAAAGAACAGAAGGCTAACAATGACGTTTGAATGCTGACTTTATGGGAGTTTTCTCCTTTTTTCTTTTTGAACTTTCTGGATCTTGAACAATGAGGCTTTAGTCTGTAATAAACTTTAAAAATATGTGAAGTTGTGCGGGGCATGGTTGCACATGCCTGTCATCCTAGCACTCTGGAAGGCTGGGGTGGGAGAATTACAATTTTGAATCTAGCCTGGGTAACTTACTGACTCAGTAACCCAGACTCAAAAGAAAGTCCCTGCTTCAACCCAGTGCCAAATAAGAGGAAGAAAGAAAGAGCTGGTGGTGTATGCCCATAATCCTAGCACTCAGGAGGCTGAGGCAGGAGGATCATCAAAAGTCCAAGACCAGCCTGGGCTATGAAGTGAGCTCAAGGTCAACCTGAACTGCATAGTGAGACCCTGCCTCAAAAAGACAAGGGCCAGGGATCTAGCTCAATGGCCTACGTGCCTGCCTGGCAAGCACAAGGTCATGAGTTCAATCCCTGGTGCTGGGAAAAAAAAAAAAAAAAGAAAAAATTATCAACATATGTAGTCAGTACAACTGGACAAGTCACCTGGCTTATAAAGATTTTCCCAGTGGTCATATTGATATAGGGGAATGAAACTCCCAACCTACTAGATGTTCCGCACGAGTTCGTGTTCTCTAAAATCGAAGAATGAGTTTTAGGAACAACGGAGGTTATGAGCAGGATATATTTATTGAGAGAGAGAAAGCTTCTGTCCAAGAGAGAGACAGAAGGGGTTCTGAGTGGGTTGCCAAAGACTCTGGCTTTTTGAGAGACTTTTATAGAGTAAAACCACGAGGTGAGGTGGGTCCAA